>BGNK01000836.1:50724-68417 GCA_003297005.1 Symbiodinium sp. clade A Y106 | reverse complement strand
CTCCAGTGCCACAGGGGGCCCACTGGCTAATCCGAAAGCAGGTACACAGTGATGATCAGTCACTGCATCCACTCCAGTGACGTGGCTTCGTTGGGCAAGGCTTGTCACTGGAGCCCTTGTCCCCCTGCATTTTCTTCCGCACTGCTCTTTGTTACACCTCCCTTAGTGACAGGGTGCCACACACACACACACGCACACACACGCACATACACGCACACACACACGCACACACACGCACGCACACGCACGCGCGCACACACCACACTAGAGTGACCCCACAACAGCTGTTTCAATGAATGAAAGACTTACAGCGCGGCTCAGTTGGCCACGTATTACGACAGCCGGAACTTCGACTCAGGCTCCAGCTCCAACCGCGGAACAAAATGCGAAAACGAGATGACGGCGTCAAACTCTTCTTTCCGGGCCAGTGCATCCGCATAGCCTTTAAGGTTTCAGGCCCGAGAACCCCCTGTCACTGCCCCCAACCAAAGCTACAAGCCCACAAGCATATTTTGGCCTGCGGGGCCTGCGGCTTTGTCGTTCCACTCGTCCATTGCCCGAGCAACGGAGCCGTCCTCCGTTTTTAAAGGCTGCGGCCAGTTCGTAGCCCAGTAGTCCTCCAGTCATTCCATGCTTGTGTTCCCATCCTTCCTAGATTCTGGAAATTTTACCAGTACCCTTGTACCAAGCGTCTGCAACTGTCTTTCCAGCTGTCGGCACATTGGACCACTCCATCAGCTCGGGCTCGGTATCCCACTGAGGGTGGTGCCAAGACAGCAAAGGCACGATGAGGACCCGCTTTGCTCCTCCACAAGAACACACATACGCAAAGTGCGTGCCAGTTGTGGCCTCAATTTGCCATCCAAGCACCTGTATCCACAATCCCGGGCGAGGTTTCCTGGCTGCACTCGGTACTGTCTCAAAAGGGCAGCGGTCGTGAAGGGGTGATTCAACCACGACCTTACTAGTAAATCAGAACGACTCCTCTAATCTCTACTTAGTCACTAGCCGCTTCCCGCGGCGGGTCTTGAAAGGCGCGTCCCCCTATCCTCCCTTTCTCAGCAACAACCGAACCGTCTCCGGCCCAAAACACCCTTCGTCATCCCTAAAGTGCCTTCAATCCCGCCCTTTCTCGGTGTGATGACGAAAATAGCAACGAGGAGGCTGAAACCACCGCTGACGATTGGTGACAGTTGAGAGGTCTGGCAAAGTAACAAAAAGCTCCTGGTGTGGGCGGCTTCAGCCAAGCCACCACGTCGTGCAATTTGCAGAAATCAATAATCGCATGTAGCTTGTCCATGGAATCGCCATTCCTCCAGCCCTGCATCCAAAGGTCATGATTACCTCGTCTGCCACACGAACGCCAACAGTCGCATTTCGCAAAGGCGAAACCTGATGCTGCCGAGCTTCCGGGACAGAAGAAGACGCGCCCAAACCTCTCCCTCAGAAGAAGCACAGAATGCTTCAATGCTTCGAAGGTGTTCGCAACGTCGCCCGCCAAAATCAAGGTATCATTGCGAAACCTCGGAGTTTTGAATTTGCTACATGAAGTTCCAGGTGCCACATGTACAGCAGCTGCAAGGATGGTTGGCCCCTTCAAAAGTGTAACCAGCCATATTCTGTCCAGCTGCTCAGCTGGTGACAGGCCCTCTATCCATTTCAGGTTCTCCGCCTTGTCCGTGTGTATGTCTGACAGTGCCCAAATCCGCACCTCGCCTTCGACTTCTCCCAGTTGTGATGTCGTAGCATCTTTAGCACGAACTGCCAGCTTCTTGTCTTTCCTGTGCTTCGGGCTGGGCCGGTAGCTCGTTCACCATACACACTACACAATGCCCTGCCGTGAACACCAAAACATTCTCGAACTTCGCAAGTGGCAGGCAGCTTCGTGCTGATCCAGCCCTTCTTGGGGCCGTGGCCTCGATACACCGCTCCAACTAGCAGCTGTGACAGTAGTAAATTATTCTAATAATGAAACATCGAAATACTTATATTAATAAGTTCATAGTAATAAGATAAGGGGCCCGTCAGCTTCTCGTAGCACAGCCGATCTCCAACACGCTCCAGCTCCAGAATCAGCGCGCCACAGGACAAGCGATCCTTGGCGGGTGGCCCAAGAGAAGGTCGAACCGGCGAACCGCACAACTAGGCAGCTTGACACGAGAAGCACTTTGAGGGCAGCTCTGCGAGTTGTTCGGAGGTGAGGCTGCGCCCACTTCGCACGAGAACACCCCCGGTGTCAGCTCCACCCAGTACTTGCCATCGCTCGCCTCTCATCCGCTCGACCCGGAAAGCCCCGACCGCACGACAGTCTTGAGCCAGTATGTCTCTGACAACTTTCTCAGGAGTTGGAAAACTGAAGTGGAACAGCTGTCATGCTGTCACCACCAAGACCAGCGCAAGCAGCACACCTCCACCATAATTACTTCCCCGACATCACCACAAACAGTTTTACTATGGCCACCAGTGAGCACAACAGCACCATTATCTCTTCATCTACACCCTCATCCCTGTCATGACAACTTTCATTATACTGACGCTCTTGTCGGTAGAGGCATTGAGCAAAGCGTCCCGACCCAAGCAACAGCTACGGCTTCAATCTCAAGTTACACAATCAGCCCACTATACTCTGCTATACCCGAACTGAGAAAAATCACAATCACCGTTGACCACGAATCTACTTTGGAAGCGAGCATGCCACCTGAGTCCTGAGTAGTGTACAGGTGGAGGGCTTCAGCAGCTATGCCTCGGAGCACAGCCCAGAAAGCTTCCCCTTGGTCATCTTGCGAGGGTGGAGTTTTTTTGGCTCCCGCATGGCTTGTCTCGAGGGTGGAGTTGGTGGCAGGTGGTTTGTGTTGAGGCTCAGTCTTTCGAGGTTTCCAAGATTTTCCAAGCTTGAGACAAGCCAAGCAGCTCCACAAAGAACGGCACTCTCGTAAGTGGGGACCATGTACTTGATGTTGATGAAGGCATCTTCACCTTCGAATCACAACGTCAATTGTTTAACCCAGCACCTGAAGTCAGCCATCCCAATCCGCCTCCATGCTCCTCCAAGATCTGGAGGGTTTCCTCGGTTGTGGGAGGACTCCGGGCGACTCCTGGTATTCTTGCTGCGGAAGCATACGTACCGTAAAGAGTGTAGTGGGCCAACTCGCTCGCTTATGACGGCTGAAGGACATGCCGCACTCGTCACCCCCTGCGGCGCTTGCCACCCATTGCTCATCTGCAGCTTTGAACATGTAACATGCACTCCATGCCTGCAACCCGGACAGCTTCAGCCAAGGTTCTGTGATCAGATCTCCTAGGTTCAGATTCTTGCGCTGGCTGTAGTCCATGTAGTCTCCCATGTCCTGGCCGACACACCACCGTTTCTAGCCTAGCATGCAGCATTTGGGGCGCATGGCCCATGCTTGCTGGAGGTGCTTGGCCGCACTTGCCAGCCGTGCCCACGTCTACACGACCACTCTTTTCCGTGCTCCTTCGTCGGAATGTTCTTGCCCTTGAAGAGAGAGAACACGGGCCTTGGAAAGCTCGTATGGTCCATCTTTCCATTCGACAAGCTGAATGAATAAGCTAGGATGCAGCAGCTGCCGGTAGTAGGGCACCAATGCCTCCCGATGGCTATCGAACACTTCGCAGATATCCACAAGTACAGTACACGCCACTTCTGCGCCTCTCCAATCATGTCCTTACGGCTTGCACATGCCAGGACGAAACCCAAGCTGCTGAATGGTTGGACGGAATGTCCGAGACATGTTCTCAGACTGCAAGGCAGACCGACTCAGCCAAGCATCGCCACTCAGAACCAGCTTCTGCATGAGCTTCATGGTTGTGCACATGATTTGGGTGTCACCTCGGTACATGTACATGACCACGTGGTCTGATCGCCGGCAAAGCCGAGCAAATCATTCCGTAGCACGAATCAACAGGCACAGAGCAGGAATGAGAAACATACAGCTGCCACACTGTCGAGGTCTGTGCGTGTATTGAGCGCACTTTTGAGAGGGATGACGAGCTGAGGCACCACCTGAGCTTGTGAGGATGTGCAATAACCAGATCAAATCTCAGATCTAATGCAAGAACAGAATTGGTGTGCTCAGTCCAAAAAGAACTTTCTGGGAGTCAAGACCCGCCTCGCTTCGGAAGCTCCCCCCGTATGCTGAGGCACGCTGCCGGAAGGATACGATCACCTCCCTGCCATGTGCAGCAAAACCGTTCCGATTTGAAGTTGAGGCCTCCGCAGCCTAAGCCCCAGATCCCTAACGTTTCCCAACAGCCTTTCCCCGAATATCACCGCCACAAGTCAACAGCATGATTCATGATTGATCCTCATGCGAACGCAAGCGAGTCCAATCGCCATTTCTACACCAGGAGCATTCTTCCTCCTAATGTCATCTAGCTTATGACTCTCTTATGACATCGCCCTCATTCCTATGGCCCAGAAGTTCGGAGGCCTTCTCGAGCATGTCATAAGCTCCAGTGACGGCCATGAACCTGAAGAACCGTGCAAGGAGATGCGTTGCGCATCAACATTCGGCTCGAGACGGACGGCATGCGACCTGCTTATGCATGTGTTCAGCTCATCTGTATAGTATGGCTGGGCATGACAGCGATTTCTATGTCTCTGTCGTTCCCTCGTGCTTGCTTGTTTGCTAGAGCCGCTGTGGGCATGTGGCCGAAACCCTTTGGCGCTCATCCTCTCAAACGACTGCCATTCTCTGGGATTCCACGATCGGAATGGACGCAAGACTTCGTAGTCAGCAAGTACGCAAAGTCTTGGAACCCAGGGTCTAAAATACTGCAGAGCTTCCCCACGCCTGCAACGTTCGCTCTCTCGCTTTTTCCTTTCTTTTCTGAAAGCCTCTCTGCTCTCTCTTCTTGTTGTTATTCTTCCTCTTCCTTCGCTGGGGCATGAGTCTGGTCTCAACCAGGCCCGCACGCTAGGCGCTCCCCTTCCAGCTCTTCTCAGAGTGCAGTTGGGACTGCTTAAGTCATGTCCCTCGGTGTCTGAGAGGGCGTCATTCTACTTGGCTAGAAGTCGCCCCTGGTGGATCCTCCCCTCGTCGGCAGTCGACAGCGAAGGCACAGCATTTTCTGTCGTAACATAGCGGCAAGCGGAAGCCCCATCCATGCGTGATACACTCTGTCTGTCCCTCGCTCTCTCATGCGGTCTATCTTTCTCCCTGTCTGTCTGAAGGTCTCTGTCTCTCTTGCTTGCTTGCTTGCCAGGCGTGTGGGGGTGCAGGGACGGACCCTACAACAACCCCTGCGCGCGAGCTCTCTCTCTCTCCCTCTCTCTCCCTCCCTCTCTCGCTTTTTCTCAAAAGACAACAACAAACATATCCCACTACATGTATAGGGCCGGGGTCAATCTTTATTTAGTCTAGTTCCATCTCCCGGTTCTGCTTTTTGCACATCGTCGAATCGTCCAGCGCTCCAGCGCGAGTGTCAGGGGCCTGAAGGGATCCTCTTTCTCGCGCAGCCCATCGAAGAATATCGGCAGGTAGTGGTGGTAGTCGAGTTTTTCAACCTCCGTTTCATACGCTCCACCCGAGGGTAGCGAACATGCGGGACACCGGGTTGAAGCGTGCTAGTTTAGGTGCCAGACATCCACCTTCCACAGCAGTCGGCCTGCAGACCGTCACCACAACCCCGCAATCAAGGGCACACGGGCGTGAAGACCTACCAGATTGAGCGGTATCAACCAGCCTATGGAGCCATGGAAGATCTGAACTGGCAGATCCCCTCTCCTGACAAAGCACAGATGTTCTCCAAACGGCTCCAATGTTTGATGGCTTGGGCCGGCATGCAGTCCGAGCACCCCGCTCGTAGAAAACACGCAACCTCGAAATGAAGTGACATAGAGTTTGCCTTGACAAGGCCTTCTGGGCTGTCCAGACCCCAGGCTAGGCAGGATCAGGTCAGCAACACATGGCAACAGGGCAAAAGCTAGTTCTGCTGCGCAGAGCGCAGACATAGCTTGGTCACGGGCATTGACGGCTTGATGGGCTTCCGCCTGGATCAGCTCGGGGCACCCCGAACAGTGATTCCCGTCTTCTGTGAACCTAAGCTGCCCTGGCAAAAAGCCACCCAAAGATCCTAGTCCTTGCGGTATAGACAACCTTGGCCTTACGATTCCCGGGCGTATGTGGTCTCGCGAAGCCCAAACCCGTAGGTAAAGCTTACAACCCCTAACCCCCAGTCCGTCAATCCCACGGACTCTAAACTCTCAGGTGTAACGACCTGGTGGCACCAGCACGCGGAGGCCCAGGGTCGACTGATCGCCTGAAGTCTTGCCAAAATCAAGCACGCACACCGGAGTAATTACCTGTGGATGTATGCATGCATGCATGTTTATAGAGGTGTATGTGTATGTGTGTATGTATGTCTGCAGGTGGAAGCTTGGAACATATCATATAGCGGAACACACACATACATGCTTATACATATATACACACCATGCATATACAAATATATGCACACACAGGTAGGTTGGTAGGTGGATATACCATATGCATGTAAATATACATAAACAAATAAACAAATATATACATATATATATACATAATACATACGTACAGAGAAAGCAAGAAAGATAGAGCGAGAAGGAGAGTGGATAGAGTATTTGCTCCGGCTGCTCCACGCAGCCTTGAACAAGAGAGGCACTCCTTTTTATTGCTGCCTTCTGCTTTGCCGGGTGTTGCCCTACGGACACCGCACTACAGTCACTAAAGAGGCTAAACGTGCACCCTACTCGTTGGTAGGAGTACTTGAAGACGGAGCCAGCTTGCCGGACGAGGCCTTGGAGGTGTGTCATCCTTCAGGGGCACTTGCATCTGGTCAAGTCAGCAAAAGCACCCTGGTGATGTCTGGCGATGGAGCCTTCAGAGTACAGTACGTAATGGCAAGCACCAGGGTTTCTGACACCCATCGCGAAGGCTCACAACGGGAACATCATCAATGAAAGCGGCCATGCTCGGACTCACAAGCATCCTAAGCGAAGAGATGCTGCCGCTGGCCTCAGACGACAAAGAGCGTAGCTTCGTCTGGCTGGCAGCCTCATCGCAAACCCAAAACACACAGTCTCACTGCTCCTCAGTTCCCGAATGCAGAAATTCCTCCCAGGAATTCTGGATTATGATTCAGCAAATACAGCGGGTTTAGGCTATCGAGCTACCGGGAACTGAGGGCTGAACCTCACTAGCACGCTGACAGGTGGGGCGCGGAAAGCCCCGGCTCTGTAGGCCAGCTATTTCTAGCTGACCAGTCTTCCCCGACGTGCGAAGCCCTGTCAGTTCGTGGGCCAACGGCTGTTTCCAGACGGGAAGCCTCGCGGGACCCACCCACCCAACTGAATAAGCCTGCTGTACACCCAAACCCTCACTCCCCGATCTGACCAACCTCCTCCAAAATTTTCTACGAGGCCAACCCACTCGGGCTCGACCGCAAGAAAAGAACCCGCGCGGCGGACTCAGGGGAGTTTTCACACTGTCTGTGTGTCTGTGTGTGTGTGTGTGTTTGTTGAGGCTTTCCGCACGTGATTCTGCACCAATCGCCCTTGAGCCAGCGCATCATGACAGTGCGTTGTGCTTTTGCAGGCCCAGGCACACTCCTCGCATGGGAAGGTTCTGTTCTGGTTCCACAAGCGCTTGTTCCCAGCCCTTCCGAGGCCATGGTACCATTTCCTCGGAAGTTGCTGGCACACCGCTGTCCGGGCTTCGGCAGAGCTTTATCGAAATTTGGATAGCTTCTTCGAATTTGTGATGCCAAGTATCTCGACAGCCACGGACACCAGGTCGCCGTCGATGCGGATGGAATTCCAGGACCCACAATGATGCCAGCAGCTGTCCAGGAAAGCACCGGAGCGAGGGTTCTTGGCAAGCAAGCTCTTCAGCAGACCTCACTTTGAGGGATGTGGGGAAGTTGAAAGACTGAAGCAATACGTGGTCAAAAAAACCCGCGTGTAATGGTCCAAGGTTCGCTCCGTGATGTTCTTGCCAAGGACTTGGGTTTTGGCAGCGCCGCCAGTCCCTTGCACATGGGCTGTCTGCCAGGAATCCTCATCATGACGAGTCGCTACATTCGATTGCCACCACAAGAAAAAGGCGCTGCCAGGTGCTGGAGAAGAGCATACATGGACTGCAATGCAAAGACTGGTGAGTGCATGAACTCTGCCGCATACTCCGCAAACATACACCTCCATTCCTGCAAGGTGGGTTGCATATGTTCAACATGACCGGATTTTCATGATGACTTCTGCCGGGCCAAACGCAAAAAGGGGCATTCTCTCTGGGCCGAAACCCCAAAACTCGACTGACTTAGCAGTTGTCTGCCCTACAACCTCGGCTGGCGATCAGCCAACTGTCAACTGTTTGGACACCTTCACAGATCGCTGCTGCTTGGTGCTGCGCTCCTCGTTCGCATGCTGCGCGAGGCAGCGCTGGTTGATGCCAGAGCTGGCGTTCTGAATGTGGAAGGTCCTGACAGTCTCATCGGCACTGGAATGCACGACCTGTGGGCAAGCCTCTTGCGACCCGTTCCAGCATGGGCTTGGATTGTGTGCCAGCGAACACTCACTCCTCAACAGCAGGGCCTTCGCGCTATGCCGGCAAAAAACCCTAAACCATCCTAAACCCTAAACCTACACCCTTACCTGTTCAAGACCAAGGCTCCACCACAAGCCGCAGTGGTAGTTTCCGTTGATGGTTTCGGTGAGGAGGCCCGGGGCTGAGCTGTCTGGAGAGCAGCGAACTTCAGGGTCCTAAACGGCTCAGGGGTTTTCGGGCTCTGAAACATCAGTTACCCTGGATTACATAGCATCCCACTACGTTGCACTACGCAGGTAAATCCGGCGGACCACGGGGTCTCAACGAAAACGTAAGTCCCAGAGGACCAATTGAGACGCATATGAGTCACTTCTTTACTAGTATATAGTACATGGTATCTAACAGGGATATAGAGTACAAGACACAACACACTGTATGTAGTTGACAGTTTATCGTATAGAGCTGGTATAAACAAGTATACATAATATTGAATCAAACCTTACATGTTGCACACTGTCGCAACTTGGAGATTATTTTGGCTCCCGCATGGCTTGGAGATTATGCTGAAATGTGTGTTAAAAATGCGATTTTGCAGTTTGTCAGGTCTTGACAAGCCGTTCCCTCAAAGGGAAAGGGGACCACATGTCGTCCTGGTAGTTCAGAAAGAAGCCGCTGTCCGGCATTCCGACGCATTTCGCTAAAGGCCGCACTGCATGGAGCCTGGGTCCGTGCATTCTGACTCAGCGTCAGCCAAGCAACCGTCCATTTATTGATCTATCCATCTGCTGCTTACTGTGATAAGATTTTGCTACGACCTGGTGGTTGCTGTCCGCTATAACTGATGTTGATTCCTACGGGTCTGGAATGGGTGCTGCAATCAGAATGAGCTGAGCAGCGACTCGCACCATTGGTCGGTGTGAAGAAACGTTGCCAGACCACCAGCACTGCAACCAGACACGATCAGGTCGCTGGCGTTACCCAGGCCCTGATTTTGGAGAAGGTCCTGAAGCTTCGGTTCTGCGGAACCTACTTCGGACAGACGATGAAAGCCAGCAAAATGGAAGCCGCTCCTGCTCGATGGCTTCTCGAATCCGCTGCCCCCGGAAGTGCAGCTTGGTGCCCTTGTGCACCGCAACCTCTGTGAGACTGTAAACGATTTCTTCATCACGGGGCTATTTCGGGGCTGCCAATCCGAACTGAGAGGCTTGATTGCAAGGTCTGTGACCTAAGTGCTGATGTCTCGTTTGCGGATCCGAAGCAAGAAGCCCTAGAAGCTGACATTCAGCAGGCAGCTGTGGCGTTGTTTCCGCTAAAGCTGGCGCCGTCACCTTGGCCGCGGGAATATTCCAGTTAATTTCGGAGTTGGTCAGAAACACCAACTAAGGAGGCAGCAATACATCAGAAGAACATGATTCCAGTTGTACCTGAGTAGCTGAGCTTGGTCCCGCACCTCAAGACCCCTCAGCCGTAAGGCCCGGACATCAACGGATTGACTGCTGCATCAGTCGAGAAGTACCCATCTGGCACCACTGTCCACAATGGTACCAAGGAGTTTCCCACTGTCATGCTCATAATGTTGAATGCCGCTGTGATGTAAGATGCTTTAAACAATGGCAACAAGAGCTAAAGCAACCACACAAATTGCAACCGCAATTGCAGCAGCAAAAACATAACAGCAAGAGGTTGGTGGCTATGACTGCTGCCAGCCATAATTGGCCATAGTCAAAGACATGATTACACTGAGGCCACCTCGTACGAGATAGAAGTGCCACTCCAAACGGTGCTTGGCATGAGGAACGATTAAACGCTCAGCATCGCTCAGCCACATACGCGCCAACACGCACTTTGACGCTCGAAATTCCGTGCAAAAGGACTCAACGCCGAAGCTCCGAAGCCAACCAATCAAAACCGCGCGGATCACTGGATAGGATGGTTTGCCGACTATACCGTTGCCCCGGGACTCCTCTTAACAGGGATGTTGACAGGTCTACTAATGGCATAAAGCTTCGTAGTGCCAAACAACGGAACGGACTGTTGGAGAGTCCGATGTTTCGCCGGCACTCTTAACCGGACTAGTCCTCCGGATAACCCCGATGATCTGCACAGCGGCTGTATGTAAAGGGGATGGCAGAAAGAGAATGGTAGTCAGAACAAGAACTGCAGCATTCAGAACAACATCTGTACTGCTTTCGTTACTCCTGCACGTCAACAACACAGGCCTCGATCATTCTAAGCAGCAGAACATGTATACCCAAGTAAAGCATACCCACAACATGAGCCGTCTCAACGGTAAGCTTGCTAGACCGACCCCATTCGAAACAAATCCGGCTGACAGATGCTGTCATACACAAAAATCTATATAGAATAGATGGCATATTAGGATTATTAGACGATGACATAGTATGGTATACCAGGGTTGCTAGGGCTGCTAGGACATACCGTACCGTACTGTAACTTTGTACAGAGATCCGCTTGAAGTGCCTGTCATCGAAGCTGTGGCAGGATACTTGGAAGACGACCCCAGGTCCTGAAGGACACAGCTCCCGCACTCTCAATTCTACGGAATATCACTGGTCACTGCTGGGACCAGACCATGTAACCTTCAGTTCATGGGCACGGGGTTGAAGGGATTGAATCATCCGGAGGTGCTTTCGAGCATCTGTCTTCGAACGGGCTACACAGTCGTCCAAGGACTCGCACCAGCCGCCTCCCTGATGGTGCAAGTACCTGGTCATTCGCCCGCACTCTTCGAGGGAGCGTTTCGGTTACTTCTGTTTAGATGGAGGAGCCTATCTCCCCACTCGTCGTAAAAACAGGCCCTGCGCTGGGGAAACTGACTGCCGCAGATTCTACCGTGGCTTGTGTGCACTCGCTCAAGCCGAGATCGGAGTTCTTCTAGCTAGAAAGATCCCAGCTGAAGGTCCAAATCCTGCCATGCGGTCGGATTTCACCCCGCCAATATAGGATCTCCTCATTGCTGGCTGAGACTCCATTTGTTCACACCGGAGCCGGAACCTCTTCAGGGGCGGGACACATGCGTATATGCCGCTCTGCCCTTGGCTCGCCGATGCTTAGGCTTCCTGGACTAGACTGTCTTGAATGATCGATATGGCATTTTGCCAAGCATACCACGACTCGAGTGCTGCTGCATCGTCCGAAGCGCGACCCTGTGTCAAACAGAAAGGGAGTGCTGAGTATTGCATCTGATTCCATTCACCGCGCTCTTGTGCTGCTCTGAAGATGCTTGACTATCCTACTACATGCTGCGTGTTGCATATCTTGCTCCTGTAGAAATGGTATTTTGCCTCCCGCCTGCTTGCAGCATTGTCCTTGCATCATGCTGTGCTCCCTCCACCTGCACTTCTGCATTCCTATGTTGCAAGTATGCATCCGCCTCTTCTGAGATAGTACCGCACCGGCTCTCTCAGCAGCCTGGCTTCAAGAGTGAAGCTCGATGTAGTTGTGTCTGAGCTTTGGCACACGGTCCTCCGTCATCTCGTGCTTTTCCTGCGACTCTGCCGAAACACGAAATGCCCATAGCAGGCCCAGGATCCAGAGAACGCCATCTAGGCGACTAGCCCCCATTGCAGGAAGCACTGAGAATGGGGGGGGACCGACTGACCAAGCCACCGGTTGGCTGAACCGAAAGAAGTGCGAGGCGGCACGCACCGGGATAGACTCTCAAACTTAGTAATATTCTTCCGTCGGGTTCATGTAACCTTATATACCCCAAAAGCTCTTCTCATCGTCAAATTCCAAACCCTAACTCCTAGTCTGACAGGATGCTCCAGTTATTCCCATGCTGCACTGATGGCTCGTCATCTGTCAGCTTAAAACTGGCAGAACTCAACCTGTGAACCTGACACTTATTATATTACTATGAGATGCGACAGCATGTAGTGAAACACTGTGTCAGCAATTACATAGACATGTATGCATATGCAGACATAACGTCTAGAAATAGGTACATAATTTATATCATGAGTAACACGCGACTTACGTTATGTGTATAGGCAATAGACCGCAGTGGTCCGGCCCCGAGGCAGTGGCAGAGTCGTGGCAGAACAGGGCCTCCGCATGCCACGTGTGGCTGGAAGCCTTGCGGGCTGCGATGAAATTCGATTCTTCAGCGTTGCATCTCACATTCGTGGCCTCCATGTGCTGCATCCAAGCGTGTTTGTGATGTAGTGCTCATACTCAAGTTGCATTTGCTGTATCTGCATATTCAGTCAGCTTAGATTCAGCTATGCATCTCGCTCGCTCTGCCTCTCGGTCTGTGTTGTGCTGTGCATGTGCGTGTGCGTGTGCGTGTGCGTGTGCGCGTGCGCGTGCGCGTGCGCGTGCGGGTGCGTGTGCGTGTGCGTGTGCGTGTGCGTGTGGGTGTGGGTGTGTGTGTGTGTGTGCGCGTGCGTGGGTGTGTGCGTGCTTGCGTGCGTGCGTGCGTGGGTGCGTGCGTGGGTGTGTGTGTGTGTGCGTGTGTGTGTGGGTGGGTGGGTGTGTGTGTGTCTATTTGTCTTTGTGTCTTACGTCTTTCTGTCTTCGTCTCTTTGTGTCTTGGTGCCATTGCGTCATTGTGCCATTGTGGCGTTGAGTGGCTGTGCCTTTGTTTCTTTGTGGGTTTGTGCTTTGGTGTGTGCTTTCCTCGCTGTGCGTGCGGAAATATATGCGAAACACAACACACACACATGTAGACTATGTAGAGATATACACACATATACGTATGTATATACACACTAAAAAGATACACGGCTACACGCACATATATATATATACACACACATCATACGTTTCTTACATATCGTCCATCTGTCAGTCTGTCGGTTTGTCTCTCAGCCTGTCTATCTGTCTGTGTCTCTATTTGTCTGCCTGCCTGGCTGTGTCTCTGTGTCTGTAGACGACATCCGCATGGTCTGAAAAGCCGAGCTGCTGAAGCTTTGCGCGAGATCCAGTCACGCCCTGCCAGGCATCGCTTTCGAGGTTAGGCTGAAGCAACCAAAATGCATCTGGGGCCCCTTGCTAGACCTCTCGCATGGACGGACGATCAGAGAAAGGACAACCCACTACGGTACTGTTTGAAGGCTTGGCAAAGACACCCTGGTCTGGATTCTAAAGGACCTTGATAATTATGGAACGGCTTTGGGTAACTCGACTTGTTGAGATGTTCTGAATGTGCTTCGTCGGTGCAACTGGTTGTGTGTTCAATCATACTGACATTCTGATATCATTTCGTATCATTCACCTCAAAATTCAGGCTGGAGGCTGGCCAGGTGTTCTTCTCAGGTGAAGCCTCTTCGCTAACGACAAGACATCGGCCGGTCAAGCGACCCACCGAAGAATCCGACGGAGAATGCTACTCTCAGAATCATGATAGTTTGAAAGTACAAGTGTGGTGGGAACAGTGAAATGAGACTGTAGATTCATGATCCCGCCCTTTCTGCAGGATGTTGGGCCAGAGATCCTACAAGCCTCCGTAACTTTCCAATCTCCCAAAATTGCCACAAAGCCCAAGCCCCAAACACACACACACACACTCAGAGACACACACACACAGAGACAAACACCCTGAATACGAGGCCACAGACTCCAAGCCGTAGCCCTCTGAGCAGCTTGGCCAAAGCTCCCGCCGACTTCGGCCGGGCCTGATCTTGCACTCCTAAAGCCAAGAGGGCCTTGGGAACTTAGGGTTTAGGGTTCTGCTCAGATCTGTAGGCAGTAGCATCCAAAGAATAGGTTCTTCTTCCGGAAGGCGGTGTCAAGTGCTTCATTTGGGCTTCTTGCCGACGTGATCAGGCCAGACTCGAAGCCGGGGTGTTGGCTTCGCGGACTAGTGGCTTCTTCATCCTAGCTTTCACATAACATGCATCACCACCTTTCTCCCATGCTCATGACCCAAGAGATTTGATGACTGAGGCCAATGTCATGCAAGAATGTGTTCATACGGGATCTTTTTGTCCGGGGGATTGGGATTGATGGATTACGACGGGTTGCGACATGTCGACCCTGAGCTCCCAGGCCGTAACGTCCGGTCTCTGCTGCGCGACCTGCTCGGGTTTAGACCGAATGCCGAGCAATTGTGTCGGAAGGTCTCTGCTGTGCCACCTTTAGATTGAAGAGCAGGAAGAATATCTTAGAAAAGTAAGCCGCTTACCTTCTGGCTGCTTGTGGCTCTTGTTGCAAATCAACTTGCACGTGGTGCTTCTGTGTCAAGACATGGTGTATGGCTTCATCGGTGTCTGCTGACATATTTGGACCGGCCCGATTTGCTTCGGCAGCGGGGTAGTTCAGTAATTTCAGGGAAAAGAGATCACAATTGGGGTAGCCGGCTGCCTGAGCTATCTGCCCTATAAGGGAATCTCAAGCCCTGAGCCGCTTTCTTTTTGCTGCTCGAAAGCATGTCCTACATGCAGCCGCGTCTAGCCTCAAGAGCCTGGTCTTCACCACTCTTCACACGAATACTGGGCTCTATATATATATATATATATATATATATATGAGAGAGAGAGGCTCCTTTAGGGTCTATTTGGCGCTTGCATTTCAATACAATACAGGTAGCTATTTCAAATGTTCCAAATAATTAAAATAATTAAAATTAAAATAAGTAAATATTAATGTTCTACATTACAGAGAGCAAGCACAATTATTTTAATAATTAAAATAATTGAAATAATTAAAACAATTAAAAAGAATTAAAATCAGACCGATTTTAATTATTTTACTTATGTTATTTATTTATTCAAAAATAGTTAAAATAATTAAAATTTTATATGTAAATGTTTTTTCTCAAAATAAATAATGAAAACTAAATATTTTTGGGAAATTCTGTTCATAAAATTCACTTCAAAAAGTATTATAATATATAGTATAGTAATATGTCTATGAAAACCCCAGAGGATATGACCATGGAAGGGATAAGAGAACAGTTGGCAATTTACAACCGACTGTATTACTACAAGCGAAGACAGGAGGAAGGATATATGCAGAAAAACGCGATTCTGCCTTGAAGTGCATTCAAAAGAAGTAGTTGAAACAATATCTGAAAGACGACAATATCAATAGCACAATAGAGGATTTAACCGAAGAGCAACTGGCAGAATTCAACAGCAGTCAGAATAAGAAAGGACCGAAGTATGACATGAATAATGTTAAAGTTGTGATGCCCATGNAGGATTTAACCGAAGAGCAACTGGCAGAATTCAACAGCAGTCAGAATAAGAAAGGACCGAAGTATGACATGAATAATGTTAAAGTTGTGATGCCCATGAAAACAGAAGAATGCTGATTTTAATTTTAGAAATAAAATTAAACCAATATTTTTGTATTGTAGTTATATGAGTAAACAAGAAATAATTAATGACGTGTATTACGATCGCGCGGGATATGGGAGCAGACAGAGGACCTTAAAGGAAGCACGAGAGAAAGATAAAAGTATAACTATTGACGATGTCAATGAGTTTTTCAAGAAGAACGTTGAGGCNGACAGAGGACCTTAAAGGAAGCACGAGAGAAAGATAAAAGTATAACTATTGACGATGTCAATGAGTTTTTCAAGAAGAACGTTGAGGCAAAAAGAAAACCTGTGGGACAGAACAGTTTTTGTAGCGCCACATTCGGCATACGAGTATCAAATGGACTTGTTTTTTATAAATGATTTGGAAGATCAAAAGTTTAAGGTTGGTATGATCATGATAGATGTCTTTGACAAGTTTATGCATGTGGTAGCNNNTCGGCATACGAGTATCAAATGGACTTGTTTTTTATAAATGATTTGGAAGATCAAAAGTTTAAGGTTGGTATGATCATGATAGATGTCTTTGACAAGTTTATGCATGTGGTAGCAATAAAAGGCAAAAAAGAAGAGGATTTAGCAAGTGGAATGATTGAGTGTCTGCATAAGATGGGAAGAAACCCGAAAATTTTATATACTGATGATGAAGGTGCTCTATCTAAGGAAGCTATTCAAACATATTTAAAGGAGCAAAAAATAGAGCACCACAGGACAAGGGCACATGCAAATTTCAGTGAGAGGGCGATCAGAACTTTTAAGGATATGTTATATAAAAGAGTTGAGGCTGACNGGAGCAAAAAATAGAGCACCACAGGACAAGGGCACATGCAAATTTCAGTGAGAGGGCGATCAGAACTTTTAAGGATATGTTATATAAAAGAGTTGAGGCTGACGAAAAGAAGGGGAAAAGCAATATTCAATGGACTGATTATATTCACGAGATATTGTTGACATAAAATGACCAAATGAAACATTCCGCTACAAATTCACGCCGAAAGAGGCACGAAAACCAAGCAACGAATTAAGAGTCAGGTTGAATATTGCTAGTAGTGGTAAACGGAATAGGATATATCCAGATCTTGACAAGGTTGACGAAGTCAAGATATTTAGGAAGCGAAAACCGAATGAGAAAGAAAAGGTAGGAAATTTCAGTAAAAATGTGTAAACAATAGAAAGAATAGAAAAAAATTAAGTCAAAGTTTTAATTATGTGGAAGGTATGGAGAGACGTTACTTAAGATTTGAGTTATTGAAGGTTTAATATTCTTTAGAATTAATTCTTAAGAAAAGTATGTAAAGAAAAAATGTCTAATTATACTATAATAGAAATGTTCACCGAAGGAGAGCAGGAAGAAATCATTAATAAGTTCATAAATGTTATTAAAATGAAAACATATATAAATGAAAAAGTGAGTATGTGTCGCAAATGTATTTTTACAGAAGAAAATATGAATTTGTATAACTTGCCAATAACCGAGAGTGCAATTAAAACAATATGCAAATTCAAGTACAAAGAATGCGAGACATGCGCAACACTAAAAAAATTAAAAAGTCACGTTTACGGTTGTAGCATGAAGAAGTTTGAGAATACCATTGAAGCAATTGAAGATAAACATATGTATAAAATACAAGAATATGGAGAAAGTGCAAAAGAACAAGGAAANGTTTACGGTTGTAGCATGAAGAAGTTTGAGAATACCATTGAAGCAATTGAAGATAAACATATGTATAAAATACAAGAATATGGAGAAAGTGCAAAAGAACAAGGAAACACAAACATTTATTATTATGTGAATTTAAACCCATTCCCAACATACAAAAAAATTGTAAATCATATACTAAATGGTGACACTGGCGGTTACAATC
>BGNK01000836.1:26296-47702 GCA_003297005.1 Symbiodinium sp. clade A Y106 | reverse complement strand
GCATTTCCGCATTCGCTGGATCTCCTCGTCCGTAAGGTATCTGCCCGCCTGCTCGACACAGTTCATCAGATCCGCGAGGTAGAACCTGGCTGCATATTGGTTCTTATGGGAATCTAGGACCTCTTTCGGACCGGATTTAATTGAAGGCTTAAGGCTTGTTTAGGGCTCAGGGTTTAGAGCAAGTTCAGGGTTTTGGATATTTTACAAAGTAGGAATGTATATATATATATATATGGCTAGCTGACCATCAGCGAAGACAAGCAACATGCATTTGCCCATAAGCTGCATTGAACGATCAGCAGCATGCTCAGCGACATAGAGAAGCATCGTGGTTCGGTGAGCCAGCCAGCTGGTAATCACCCTGGCCTCTGATACATTAATCAAGACCTAGATAAGAACACACATCATGGATGCATGCAACTTTCCATTAATATTGTTGCAGCTACAGTGGCGTTGTAGGCCTTAGCCCCCATTTCGAGCTCCCCGGCTTTGCCACGAAGGAACTTCGAAGTGAATTTCGGTTGAGAATGCCTGATCAGGAGATTGTATATTCTGTCTGGGTTCAGAACCGCTTGCAACGTACATATCAGCAGGGACTCGTTATCCGATGATCTCCGCACCACGAACAGAAGTCACGATAGGCGTTGGCCAGCATCGTATTGATGTCGCCACCACCCCAAACCCCCTGGCCGGCACTGTTCAGAGCTGTATGTGATTTGGAGAGTGTACGGGCTTGGGTTTAAGGTTTAGGATTTAAGGGTTTAGGCTTTGGGGTTTGGCGGGTGTGGCTTTGGAAATGTGCCTTTGACATCAGAAGGTCCAAGCACCCAGCACCAGCCCACAGCATGATACCGAGATTCACCGTGTGCAACGAACACCAGCGAAGCATGGTGGGCCTCCATCCAAGGATCTCGGGGATGACACCTTGGAGCAAACATTGGCTTTGGCTTCGAGTCTGGCTTGCAATTGATTGCAGGCTTCTACAGGGCACTAGTACCTCTAACATCGACATATATTACAATAGTAACTCTTTCGGATCTCAATCCAGTGGCTCGTCCTTCCATCATCATCCACCAGACTAGTGCAGACCTCCGCGAAGTTCTCGGGTGTCCGCCTGGGCACATTCTCCATTGTTGACATTCGAGGGTCATCGAAGAACGAGTCCAATCGGGCGTGGCAGTGGTGGCACAAAGAGGTGCTGCTCCATCCGATTTTCTTGAAACCGAGCCATTCCTAGGTAGCGATTACAAAACAGCCGATATAGTATCAATATTCCTCTCTCTCTCTCTCTACTTTCGGTTTCAGAGTCTACAGTCTAGATCTAGAGTAAATATCATGCCTTAATAGAAACCGGTTTTGATACTGTTTATACCCGCGAAGTCTCTTTGTAGAACTTCCAGTCGGCCCGTAGCTCGGTAAGAGCGGCCAGCGGTGGCTCAATCCCGGGCTCGGAAACATCTCCTCGGAACAAAATGTTCAAGGAATCGATCACCTCAGCACAGGACATATCGTTCAGGTTTCGGTTGGGGTTGGACGTGTATATGCCACATGTTTGTATGGGTCCAAGCGACGGGCCTCATATAGGCCTGAATGGTCGAAAATCCGGTCGACAACGACTGTCAGGGATGATATCTGAAATGTACTAGGGTGGGTTTAGCTGCTAGCTTGAGTGTGTTATTTATGTAGGCTCTCACATGCACCTCCCTCAGGATCCACAAGGGAAAGTGCGTTCTCATCGAATGCTTCCTCTCGTCTAAGACCATGCCTAGACTCACCTGCGTGAGTTTTTCCTCATTTGTCCATTTAACATCGTCGGCATAGAGATAGATTGGCAAATGTTTGCACTTTTCCCCCTGCTCAACAAGTGGATGTCCCGGGCCCCATTCTGCATGCGTGAACATGTGGTTCCAATATTCCCGAATCGCTGCAAAGTCGGGCACAACGAGTTTGTGCGTCAGCAAGTGAGGAATCAATCGATGAGGGAGAACCACCGGCAATTTCCTGAATTGCAGAATATAGTATCAATACCAAAAGACAACCACACTCAATTGGCCGATTTTGATGTTAGGCCTAGGGTTACAGGGCTTCAGGGTTTAGGATCGAGGGTTCGGGGGCCTGGGTTTAGGGGCTGATTGTTCGTTTTCACACAAGCACATTCGGCAATCGCCTCATCACCACAGTGGGGTCCGTCGCACTCTTCTTCATGGGCACCTCAACCGCGTCCAGCGGCACCTTATTCGAGATATTTNTGATTGTTCGTTTTCACACAAGCACATTCGGCAATCGCCTCATCACCACAGTGGGGTCCGTCGCACTCTTCTTCATGGGCACCTCAACCGCGTCCAGCGGCACCTTATTCGAGATATTTCTAATATGTAGGGTTCAGGGGGTTTAGGTTTGGGCTTTCGGGCTTTAACATTCGAGGGTCGAGGCTTTATTTTGATCGAGTGTTGGGACCCCTCGGCATCTGAGTAGATCGCCATATCCATAGCTCCATCGAGGACTCTCAACGAATCTCGCTGCAGATTCTNTGATTGTTCGTTTTCACACAAGCACATTCGGCAATCGCCTCATCACCACAGTGGGGTCCGTCGCACTCTTCTTCATGGGCACCTCAACCGCGTCCAGCGGCACCTTATTCGAGATATTTTTTTTTAATATGTAGGGTTCAGGGGGTTTAGGTTTGGGCTTTCGGGTTTTAACATTCGAGGGTCGAGGCTTTATTTTGATCGAGTGTTGGGACCCCTCGGCATCTGAGTAGATCGCCATATCCATAGCTCCATCGAGGACTCTCAACGAATCTCGCTGCAGATTCTNTTTAACATTCGAGGGTCGAGGCTTTATTTTGATCGAGTGTTGGGACCCCTCGGCATCTGAGTAGATCGCCATATCCATAGCTCCATCGAGGACTCTCAACGAATCTCGCTGCAGATTCTGAGGATGTTTCCCAGTAGCACCTGCCAACCGAAGCTTCTCTGCTGTCCGTGGCAAATTGCTGCCAGCAGCTCGTAGCTCCTGCATCGAGGGGAAATATAATGAAGGGATTATTATAAAAATTAGGGCCCGTGTACGATTAACAATGCGGGTGACACGGAGCGAATCCTTATGGGACTCTTCCAAGAACTGCCTGGCTTCGGCGAAGCTGAGGTCCTGGATATTGCAATGCAGCTGTGGTACTGGAATCGAGGCAGGCTTGATCTGGATTGGCTTAGCCCCGGACCCCTTTACCAGTGCATCGGAGGATGTGCCGGCTCAGTGGCCCCAAGTTGTCGTTCACGGATTCTGCGACAGCGGGGTTGTGCTAGCGAGAGATGCATGTTTATCGGCTGCCATGAACGACTGGAAGCTAAGATCTCTAGAGTGCATTTTCGGATCCATGTGCTTTCAGAAAGCTTCCCCGGCACATTCGAGGGTCTGGTGTCGAGATGCTTGAAATCTTGCAGCCGCCATGGGCTGTGAGACCCAGGTTCCAGCCCGGGCCCACAAACCAAAATTTGTGTGCACTTCATAACTGGCTCGGAAAAGAGCAGGACGATCCAAGCTGCAAGAATGCTTCTAGATCTAGCAAAACGGCAACTCGGGATCCCCGATTATAAGATGCTGCCGAGCTACCACTGCAGTACTAGTACGGCCCTCTAGCGGCTAGTGACTCCCGCGTGAGAATCTTAAGCCCGGCAACACCTAAACAGCTCGCCAGTCCACGGCACACCCAGCCAGGCTCAGCCTTGATCACTTCTTCTTGCTGCCACGGCCCGTCGCCTTGGCTTTCGCTTTGGACTTCGGCCCTGCCTGGGCTTGGGATGGATCTTGTCAGCAAGCCTAAAATTATAGCGGAAACCCAAGCCCTAACCCTTGAACCCTGAGCCTAGCCTAAACCCTAAGCCCAAACCTAAAGCCCCATGTAGACCCTAAATTAAGCCCCGAGAAACCTAGCCAAAGCCTTTATAATGTATAGACCCTAAATTACACCTAGAAACCTAGCCTTTAAAATTTGAGCCTTTGCGGCAACTGGGATGTGTTGTGTTTTGTACTACTGCAAGTACAGCTTGGGCTCGGGAGGCTTGTGCGGCTTTCCTAGTTTATAACATTTGGGCACCTAGATAGCTAGAGGTTGTCTGCCTTGATGAGATTTTGGTTGGGTTGGGCACCTAAGGACTTATTAAAGGTTATGGTCATGGTTCCCAAGAAACTAATGTCACCCCAAGGTATGCTCGAAGACACAACATTGCGAGCCTGGCGACCGACATCTTCTTCATCCCATTCGTCGACTGCACATAGTTGGTAATCTTTTGTGTGACATCATCTAGGAGCTCCTGAAGCCGATCACCCGAGCCCTTGTCCACCTCAGCCTGCAGCTTGTCCCTGGCTTGCTTAAGGCTCTCTCCGTGGTTCTTCAGATCTGTGAGGAAGCCATCGCGGATCGGCTGCGACCTGGAATCAAGATTGGGTTGGCAAAGGCTAGGCTAATAAGTCCGGGCTTCAGGGTTTATTCGGGGCTTAATATCGAGATCCTAGCCTGAGGTTTTATAAGGTAGGGTCAAGGGATTTAATTACATGTCATATGTTAGGGATTTGGGCTCTCGGTTGATCAAAAACTTTAGGTTTTGTGATTGTTGCATCAGGGGCACATATCCTGGTTCTCGGCGATCTCATCCTGCAGGTCCTTCGCCTCGTCTAGCTTTGTGGAAGCCAGGGCAATCTTAGTCTTGGACTGGTTCGTGAGGGCATTTTTCTTCTTCTTGTCCATGGCTTCCGGGAGGGATGCCAAAGCTGAGCCTGCCTCCTGATCGCCAAGAGCCACCGGCAAGGCCATCGACGACGGCCGGCGTAGGATGCCGGCACTGCTGGATCCGCTGGCAGCGGAGCTGGAGCCGCCCGGCATTGCAATCTCGAGGCCGTGGGCCATGGTAGTCCTGCCGGGCTTCTATGATAGCGGGGCAAGCCTTAAGGGTTTCGGGGCCCTGGGTTTCAAACCGCAGAAACACTACATTCTACTATATGCATGTACTTTGAATCTTGTGGGTTTTAACTCAGCACAGTGGCAGCACTGCTCGAGTGGACTCCCCATCGAGCTGCACGTTGTCGCTTTGCAAGGTCGTCGTTTTCGAAGACTCGTCTTTCTTCGTCAAGGTCGCCTCTTTGAAGGTCCGTACAAGGGTCCATTCCTGTCAAGTTTAGGGTTATAGGGTTGAGGGCATTTATGTTCAAGAAATAGATCTGATTTGATTAGAAGAGCCCGGCCTTACATCCAGGTAGATCAGGATGTTTCAGGATGAAAGGAGGTTCCTGGCTATCCTCGGGAAGAGCGTTTTGGAGGGCCTGCTTTGCACGGAATACCTCCTCTGCGTGCTGGTCCCCCTCTTTAACCCGTAGATCACATAGTCTGATGTAGTGCTCCTCGCCTCGCATGACATGCGAGACGGTAGACTCTGTCTTGCAGCAGATGGTCGACGTGAGCCAATTGCCACCAGCTTTGAGGTACTCATTGAAAAGATCGTCTAGAGCCCGGGAGCCTGAGGGCGTCGTATCAGAACATACATTCTGCTATAATTGCAATATTTAATTAAACTGTAGAATTAATGAAGTCGTCCGCAATTAATAAGCTCATTATAGGACTCGCATCTGATAAAACTGTAGAATCTAAGTGGTTCACAATATCTTAGGACCGGTGCCTCGCGTTGCCTTGGTGGCGGCTTCTGCAACCTCCGGTGGGCAGTTGTTGCCTTGGCATCAGTGGCTTGCAATTGAACCATGACTTGGAGCCAGAATATTCAAGAGCTTATTTAGGTTTTGAGGGTAGGATTGTCAAAGGCTTTAGGCTTCTGGGTGTATGGTGAATTGTTTCATGGTTCAGATCCACCACACTGTTAAATATTGTGTGATTGAGGCTTGTCGGATCTTGTATGGGTATATTTGGGCTCTGGGCTTATAAGGGTTTTGGCGGATGTTAGGATTTTAGGATTCAGGGCAAGCAAACATGGGGCTTGAGGCATAGGAGTTTAAGGGTTTAGGGGTATTGGGGTTTGGGTGAAGACTCTATCTAGAACTACGGATTATTGTGCACGGTTGAATGCACTTCCGATCACGGAGCTAGTTCTGGGCTTGGGCTTAAGGAGTTTAGAGATATTCAGGGTTTACATCAATCAATGCTAAGCACTCCGGATGGACCTGTGGAATTTCATGAAGACATTGTGGGCCACCCTCGCCATCCAATCATCCATGGACTCGCCGTCCTTCATCTTTAGCGATGCTTCCTGCCAATCAAGAGGCAGGTTTCGGGTATATATACGGGTTTGCACATGGGGTTCAGGGGCTGCGTGAACCCAAAACTGTCCGAAACCCTAAATAATTCTACATTATAATACTTAGACCTCCAGCACCCCCAAAACCAGCCTCGCGACTAGCACCCTTAAGCTTCCCAACAAAACTCGGGTCCTTCATGTCGAAAGAGTTGGGCTTCTCCAATGCCTTGAAAACGGCCTCCGTCCTCTCCTGCGTCTTGCTGCGACAGGCCAGCTGGACCCCTGCTGGCTCCGACGAATCCTTTGCTTGCTGCACGGCTTCCTGGTCGCCTGTTCCCTGCGTGGCTTCTGCTTCCATTGGGACCCCTGCTGGCTCCGACGAATCCACTGCTTGCTGCACGGCTTCCTGGTCGCCTGTTCTCTGCGTGGCTTCTGCTTGCATCGGGACCCCTGCTGGCTCCGACGAATCCACTGCTTGCTGCACGGCTTCCTGTTCGCCTGTTCCCTGCGTGGCTTCTGCTTGCGGTGGGACCCTTGGCTCTGACGAATCCACGGCTTGCTGCACGGCTTCCTGCAGGTCGCCTGTTTCCTGCGTGGCTTCTGCTTGCATCGGGACCCCTGGCTCTGACGAATCCACTGCTTGCTGCACGGCTTCCTGCTCGTAGCCTGTTCCCTGCGTGGCTTCTGCTTGCATCGGGACCCCTGGTTTCGAATCCACTCCTTGCTGCATGGCTTCCTGCTCGTGGCCTGTTGCCTGCGTGGCTTCTGCTTGGCTCGGGACCCCTGGCTTCGAATCCACTCCTTGCTGCATGGCTTCCTGCTGGTGTCCTGTGCCCTGCGTGTCCACCAAGGTATCCGGAAGCGGCTGAGTGCACGTGGAAGGCTCCTGGGCACGGTCATAGGACGTGGTATACGTAGTATAGCAGCTGCAGTAGAAACTGAGGAGGTGGTGGTGATAGTAGCAGGTGGCGGTGGTGGTACCATGGGTGGTGGTGGTGGTNGGCTCCTGGGCACGGTCATAGGACGTGGTATACGTAGTATAGCAGCTGCAGTAGAAACTGAGGAGGTGGTGGTGATAGTAGCAGGTGGCGGTGGTGGTACCATGGGTGGTGGTGGTGGTGGTGGTAGTCGTGTCATAAGTAGTACAGTAGTAGTAGTAGTAGTAGCAATAGTTATTGTTGTTGTTGTCGTGGGAGGAGGAGGAGGAGGAAAGTAGTAGTAGTAGTAGTAGGAGTAGTACTAGATCTAGATCGCGAATTCTGGTTTAGCAGCGGCAGCAGCAGTGGCTGGGTATAGTCTAGTTTAAACCAAATCGTTGCAGGGCGAACAGGAGGTTTCGAAGTGAGAACGGNAGTAGTACTAGATCTAGATCGCGAATTCTGGTTTAGCAGCGGCAGCAGCAGTGGCTGGGTATAGTCTAGTTTAAACCAAATCGTTGCAGGGCGAACAGGAGGTTTCGAAGTGAGAACGGTTTCGGGTTAGGTATTAATATATATATATATATAATAAGACTCATATACGACTTAGAATTAATAAGGTTTAGGCTTAGTTTCTGCGAGGTTCGGGGATTGCTTGAAACTTTAACTTTATGGGCTCAGAATTCAACGGTTGCAGGTTAACCTTTTCTCGGCGGCTTCTACTTGTGGAGTTTCGGGTTAGGGTACCCTGCTCGCATCTAAAGGACCCAGGCCTCGTCAAGGGAGAACTTTGCCATAGATGCCTCGAGCTCGTCCATGAAGAGCTGCTCCTCTAGATCCTCTGCGATCCCCGCTGCTTTCATCTCGCCAGAGCCCTTGAACAGCCCCCACAGGCCCAACAAACAGCCGACAGCTTTGTCGATGGCCACGAGAGCAGCCATCTCCGCCCGGTCCAGGTGAGCCTGGATCTCATTGGTCTTCTTGGACCTCCACTGCTCCGTGGCTGTAGCACGTTTGTGCAGTAGGTCCTTGCCCAATTCGCCATCGTCCAATTGTTTCCGAAGCTTGTGGATCATCTGCTCGGCTTGGTTGTGGACTGCCTCTTTCATGGTTGCGGTTTTGCCCTTCAAAGCCTCGTAGAGATTAACCTGTGCCCAAGCTCCATTGATGAGTACCATCTGGTGCGGCAGGGCCTCGTGATCGAGAAGCAAGTCGGTCCTGTAACCATCCGTCAATACCAAACCATGCTGCGGATGCCGAGGCAGGGCTTCCTGCAACCACGACATCATCGGCGAGGCATCTTGGAAACGAATCGCTTCTTCCAGAGGGGGCCACTCCTTGTCCTGGCACGGCATGCCATAGTAGCCCTCGAAGATCACCCTCCGGACACTTGTGGAGGGGTCCTCCTCTGTCTCCGGAAAATCCCCCAGTACCAGAGTGCTTATTGAGCGAGCCACCGTGGTGAGGCTGTCCGGCCTGCGGATCGAGGAAGAGTCGGGCTGCACCCTGGCGAGTGGGCCTGCATACATTAACAAATTATAGCACATTTACAGGGTTCAGGGTTTAGGAATTGGGGTTTAGCTAAGGGTAGCCAACATCCTAAAACAAGTACACCATAAGCTACGAAAAGAACTCTAGATGTAGTTGAAAAGCAAACAGCACCTATGATCATAGGAATGTACATTAGACTAAGCTAGACATCTATTTATAAGCTGTTAAGTACATAGAGTAGATAGATAAATAACATATATAGAGAAGCCCAGAAACCTATTTGGGAATAAGGTTTAGGATATGGCCTCAATTAATGCTAGTACTATACAATAGCATTCAGGGCTTATTCATTCTGTTATATTAGCCAGTTGGCAGACACCCAAATGATCATGAGACAGCCTGGCTCTTCAGGCTGCGAAGCAGAACTTTCCAGCACCTCCAGCAGGGACTGTTACATGTTAGAACACAACCAAGAAGCTATGGATTCTTAAATTGGTATTAACCTACAGTATGGCCTCGGCATCTTCAAAGAGTGTCCTCCGGGCTTTCTTGTAGTCCGGGCTCTTGACGGGTGTGTAGCCTGGCTTCGAAGGTGTGCCAAGTACTTTGGCAGGGATTGGCGTAGATCCCGACATGTGCACATCCCTGGCTGGGCTCGGAGGCTTTGGCACAGGTGGGCTCATGGAAACATCAGCAGCTGGCTGGCTCTTCACCACTTGGGGCTTCAAAGGTGTGCCGGGAGGGTCCTGTACCGGTACCGGCACTTTGGGGAAGCCGGCTTGTCCCGAGGCTGGCGGACGGCCCATGACGGCGACACTGCTGGCTTTTCTGCCTGCCGATGCAGGCTCGGCAGCCGTACTCGCCGGTGTGGGCTGCACGGGTTGGGCTTGGCCTTTCGGATTCGCGGGGCCCAAGGCGGTTGGAAGTTCTCGCTTCATCGGCACCGGAGAAGCACCTTTAGGTGTTCTGGGTTTAAGGGTTTAGGGATTAGGGCGGCCTTCGGTTTTTAGGGGTGCAGGGTTTAAATACACGATATTATTAGCTTTAAAGCCCAGAAGCCTTTGATTGCTGTCGCCTTCACATCCACGGAAGCTTTCAGGCTTGGAGGCGGAGATGTCGTAGGCTTCTTTGCAGCAGGTGCACCGGCACCGGACACAAATGGCGTTTTGCCACTCACACGTCTGGCCGGTTTTGTTGCAGCTTGTGTCCCACCAGTGTCTCCGGATCCTGCGTGCAGCGGGTGTCTTGCTTGACTAGTACTAGAGCTAGATTTTTTAAGTATTTCATCTTATATTAAAATCCCAGCCTGCCTTGTATGCCTGCAGCTTTCAAAGCCGCTGCAATCTCATCTGCGATCTTCTTCTTGGCCTGCCCCATATATAGGTTCGTAGGGATCTCTAGCAGGTGCCTCTAGTTTAGTCTTTGGGTATGGGCTTGTCGTTTCATATCATGCTGCTTGGGGTTGAGGACTAGTACACGTGGAACTAGAAGGTGGGGTTTAGAACATGTGTGGCCACGAGGATGTGGTCTCAAGGCATTATACATGTACACCCCGGTTGTGGACCTGAAGTGAAGCCCGGCAATGTAGGGCTCGGGATGCAAGTGGTCTGGGCCGAAGGGATGAACCGGAAATGTTTGTACTCTGGGTTCGGGTATTATTGCTTGAAATTAAGGGCTTTGGCCGCCGAGGTTTGCAGGGGCCTGTTGCCCGAGTCCACTAGTGGCCGGTGTGGCCCCCGTCGAAGCCATGGCAGGAACTAACGGCCCGTAACGAGTACTAACGGCCCAAAGTGCCCCAGAGAGCCCTTTGAACGCCAATTAACGCTTCCTAACGGCCCTGACGGAATCCCAACTAACGGCCACTAACGGCTGCTAACGGCCAGAAGTGCTCCAGAGGGCCCTTTGAACGCCAAAAAACGCTCCCTAACTGCCGTGACTGTGCACCCAAACTGAACTAACGGCCCCTAACGGCTGGTAACGGCCAAAAGTGCTCCAGAGGGCACCTTGAACGCCAAATAACGCACTCTAACGCCTTTGGTGGTTTTTGCAAGAACATCCTGTGTTGACAGCACGGATCGCTCTGATTGAGCAAATCAAGGCCTCGCATCACATGCGTGATAAGGCAGGCATCCCTCGATCTACATACATGTCACATATAGAAGGACATCCATGTGACATGTACGTGAGCCATGCAGTGGCGTGATCTAGATACATGCAATCCCAAAGGTAGAGGATTCCGAATTTCGAATTGAAGTACCTGAAAATTAATGCAATGTGGGATGGGGAATACTTACCAAAACCATAATAGGTAACCCAAACCACAATCCTTGCAATACTTAGGACCCTCAGGGAACTCTATGCGTGTGCAGCATACACAAGGGCATGTCGTCGGGTTATCATCGACATCCATGTTTGGGAACCTCTTTTGTCCGGTGTAGCATGCTAGTGATACATGCCCATGTGACAAATGCATCTGCGATGTCCAGGGCAATCCGAGCACCAGCCAGATAAATGAGCTACATGTACTATCTAGACTGCATGAGGAAGAATGCCACTAAGCTTGCCAACCAGCTAGCAAACATTCTGGAAGGGTTTTTCTGATGATACCTCGATAGACTGTGGCCCAGCGGACGTGTCTCTCATCGTGATCATTTCTAGGGTCATAGCAATCAGCACATATACCCCAACCATCTAGATATATAAGCCGATTGAATAGACCCTTCAAAGTCTATCACTCTTTGTACAGCCATACCAAGCGTCAGGCATCGATTGCCTCGATGGCTATGGGCACCTCAATTGCACGGCTTATGGCCTGGGGTTTAATTAAGGCATTGGGTTTAGGGTTCTGGGTTTGGGGTTTATTCGGTCTCCATTGAACACACATATGGCCTGGGTTTTAACTAAGGCATTGGGTTTAGGGTTCTGGGTTTGGGGTTTATTCGGTCTCCATTGAACACACATAGCTTCGCAGAGAAATAGACACATATATACATATATATATAGAGAGAGATATAGCTATCCATATAGTATATGCCATATATAGCCAATACATACATACATACATACATACATACATACATACATACATACATACATACATACACACATATATATATACACACATACATACATACGTATACATACATGCATGCATACATACATGCATGCATACATACATATATATATATATATATATGAATGATTTGCAACAAAATATTTAATACTACAAGACGAAAATCTACGATGAGGCCGATCTGTCGAGACTCGGTGGGTTGCGTTGGAGTCAGCATAATGTACCCGGCAGCCTCAGATCGAAGGGTTATTGATTGGTCCTAAACCCAACTTCTCATGATCCACTTGTGGGGGCTCTTACGAGGCAATGCTTTTTTCTGAAGATTTAATTTGAGCTTTTCAACCCATGGGTATTTGGGACGTAAGATTGTACAAATTAGGCATGAAGTTCTATAACCTATAGTACGACCGGGCGGGTAGTCGAATTAATCATCTGTATAATAATATTAACAATAATATTATTTATACAGGTACGGTTGGGTAGTTTAATTTTGACGACTCCAGCTAGTATAGGCATATGATTGTTAGATAGATCCCATGAGGAACCCTTCCATACCAGCATATACACAAGCTGGTCCTGTCCTGATCGGCACCCAACCCAAAGCCAAGCCCTTCATCCGGACCCCACGATTCACTCAGCTAACCCACATGCAGAACCAAGCTCCTATTGAATCTGTTGATGGCAGTCCCCTAGCAATACCTTCATGGAATCGCCAAGAAGCAGTCGTTGACCCACCTGAAGAATGTCGGTACCTGGGCCCGGCCCAGGTGAATAAACCCAAAACCCCCCAAATTTAAAGCCTAAACCCGAAACTGCTAAAATAATGTAAAGACTTCGTAAGTGTGCCCCGTTGCGAGTCCGGTGGATATATGTTCATCGGTATCATGAATTCGCCAGCAGTAGTCCCGGGCCCCTTAATTCGAATCCCACGAGCACACGTACACAGCGGAAGGCTCTAGAGCTGCAAGACGAAAATCGATGATCAGGCCGATCTGTCGAGACTCGGTGGGTTGCGTTGGAGTCAGCAATGTATAGCCAGGTCGTCCATCCTGGAGATACCCAGCAGCCTCAGATCTAAGGGTTATTGATTGGTCCTAAACCCAACTTCTCATGATCCACTTGTGGGGGCTCTTACGAGGCAATGTTTTATCTGAAGATTTAAATTTGAGCTTTTCAACCCATGGGCATTTGGGACGTAAGATAGTACTAATTAGGCATGAGGTTCCATCTGTAACCTGGGTGCGTAGTTATAATATCATCTGTATATTAATATGGTTGGGTAGCTAGTTCTGATGACTACAGTTAGTATAGGCATATTTAGATCCCGTTAAGAACCCCTATATACCAGATTCTATACACAAGCTGATCATATCCTGAGGCAGCACCCAACCCAAAGCTAAGCCCTTAATCCGGCACGATTCGCTCAGCTAACCCGCATGCAAAACCAAGCTCCTATTCAATAATTGATTGCAGACCCCTAGAAGAACCTTGATGGGATCGCCAAGAAGCAGTCATTGATCCACCTGAAAAGAATGTCGGTACCTGGGCCCGGCCCACGGGAATAAAACCCAAACCCCCCAAATTTAAAGCCTAAACCCGAAACTGATAAATAATGTAAAGACTTCGTAAGTGTGCCCCGTTGCGAGTCCGGCGGATTCTGCTCCGGCGGGGAACGACTATATGTTCATCGGTATCATGAATTAGCTGGTTGTCCCATTAATGTTCGACTCCCACGAGCACACATGTACACATGTACAGCCAGCGGAACACTCTAGATCTAGAGCTGTACATACTTATTATAGTATTAATATTACAGGCGAATCGGCACTAAGCGTGATATGTGTACATGGATCCTACGAAAATCCTTGAGACAATGATCGGAAATAATGAGCCCAACATGACCCCGCGGAATCGTACCCTGCCCGCCAGGCTTGGGCGGCTCCAATTTGTGGCATCGCACAGGCGTCTGAGCTCGATTTCCCGGCTTGCAGACACTAGGAGGGATGGGCCGTTGCGTCATGTGAGTCTCTAGCAGCGGAGCTCCAGGTCCGTGTACGGACGGATTAAGCTTAAGGGTATCGGGTTTTAGGGTTTGGCTTTCTTTTTTTTGAGGGACAGGAAGTTGACAGTTTTGGGGCTTGGGGCTTTGGGGTTTACCCTGATGTAAAGGCCTTGACCCGAGACCGAAAGGGCCTCCTTGGTCATAATACTAGCATATGTACAAAAACATACAGTCTCACACCCCTGCCTGCATGCCTGCAAAAGCCTGCAAGCATATGCACATACATACATGTTACAGTTAGATACAGACACACATACAGCAGAAAAACACATACCTGCATGCATGCGTGTCGATTACACAGACTACATGCACATATGCATTGTAAACACATGTACATGTGTGCATTCAGTTTTACCTACAGAGTTGCTTCCACACATACAGGCATGCATGCTCACCTAAATATTATAATACTACATTATATACGTATGGAACACATATATATATATACATATATATATGTATATAAATGCTTAAACTCAATGTAATCCTACACAGCCAGAAATTCGGCTTGGCATAGCGACCGATGCTTAAAGCTTTGCCCACCCCATCTGTACACTCCGATGTGCGGAGGTCGCACAAAGTCGAATGGCTAGCACTTTTAGTAAAGTGAGCCTTCAATTACAAAGCATCCGAGGGGGCACAACAAATCACCACAAGGCCCTGCTGCACGAATCTAGAGGTGCCCAACCAACTATTTGTTACGGCCCGAGATCGAACATATACACAAGACCCTAAGCTCTACTGCAAGGCCCTAGACTGACGACCCCAAGCTTAAAATCCGAAGACCCTAAAGCCCTAGCATTATAGTCGCACCCTGCTCGGATCCAGCATCCTAGGAAAAAACCCTACGGTGACTCCTCGCGGGGGGCCACTGGCACTGGCTCCGGCTTCTCCTCCCAGCCGGCGATGATCTTGGCTTTAAACCACCTGCAGCAGGGAGGCAAAGGGTCTAGGGTCCGGCGTTTAGGGTCCAAGGCCTAATAATAAGGTTGTGGGTTTAGGGTTTATAAATAGGAGCTTATTATATTTTAAGGAATTCGAATGGGCGGTTCACAATTCAATGTAAGTTACATATTCGAAGAGCCACATCTCCTGCAGCGGGCCCTTGCTCCAAGCGATGCAGCTTCCTCCCTTCTTGTCAACCTGGGCAATCGATCTAACTATTCAGTTGGGGTTCTTTTATAACACTTATTCGTGCTATGATTGTATTGTCAAGTGACCTGGTAGTTCGGATCCCGAAGCACAGTGTGGTTCACGTAGAAACTTCTGTCTGCCAACCGCACAGTGATGCTTTTGCATTTCTCTCGCGGGGCGTGGGTCACAGCGGGCTTTGGCACGGCGAAGGTCCTTATTGCTGACCCATGATAGTTCGTAGATCTAGCTAGCTATAATATGTCATTTGCAGCGAGTGCATTTCTACATCACACAATTGCAAGTAAAGCTCACTTGCTTGAACTCGGACCATGAGAAATCCGGCTCGTGGGCGGCAGCCGGTTTGCAGTCCTTCAAGCAGAGGTCCTGGATCATGTCGGCAGCCTCGAGGGCCTTCTTCAGATCGGCGGCCTTCGGAACCTTCCTGACTTTCGCTCCTGCTGCCTTCTCCTTACCATCCTCCTCATCTGTGACCTGCTTGCCCGTGCTTTTTGCCTTGGCCTTCGGTGCAGGCGTGCTCTTTTCCGGATCCGTCGACGTCCTCGGTTTTTTTGCTTTCTGCAATGCTTTTGCCGCGACGTCCTGCACATTGTACGTACGGCATCGCAACAATCCCAAGCCTCCGAACTTCGAACCTTGAAATCCAGACACTCCCCCTATANTCGGTTTTTTTGCTTTCTGCAATGCTTTTGCCGCGACGTCCTGCACATTGTACGTACGGCATCGCAACAATCCCAAGCCTCCGAACTTCGAACCTTGAAATCCAGACACTCCCCCTATATAGTCTTAAGCCGCGGACAAAAGAATAGCTAGTGTGTGTATGTATATACGTATAGACAGGCACATGTGGTTGTATATAGATAGCAATTTTTTATTTTATGTTTCTACCTGTGTCTCATAGTAACTTTAAGAACATGCATATTTAATTACCCGGCATGTATGAACATCATTAACAAAAATATTTAAATAAATACATATATATATATATACACATATATGAATACTAGATATAATGATATTCGTCAGTCTTCATACTACTACTAATACTAACATTAATACTGATACTAGTAATATCATATTATATGAAATCAGGCCCTAAAGACTCCATGTGCTCATTANAATACTAGATATAATGATATTCGTCAGTCTTCATACTACTACTAATACTAACATTAATACTGATACTAGTAATATCATATTATATGAAATCAGGCCCTAAAGACTCCATGTGCTCATTAATAATTGTACAAGCCCCAAGTTTCAAAGTAGGCTCTTTATATGACCATGGATACTTTAGGCTAGGGTCAAGCTAAGGGTCAAGGTCTATATATATATATATATATATTCGATAAGTGCATGGAGCCTTTGGGATATGTTTATATGTATACATATATATATATGTAACCGTACGAGTATATATAATAATTTCTACTTTTTTCAATATTAAGATGATACTTACGTACATATATATGGTTTACTTAATTGATCGTGTTACTAGTAGTATTATATGCATATGCTATGTATATATTCAATTATTTTTTATTAATGCCATAATAATAATATATATATATATAGAACCCTGCACAAAAGACACCCTGTTTCAACCCTAGACACCCCGGCCCATGCTTAAATCTATCTGCACCGTAAAGCGTGCAGAACATGCACGGAAGACTCTATATATGTCTGTATACCAACCCTACACACCCCGAACTTACACTTAAGTAAACCTTGACCCTATCTAGACTCGATCAGGGCTCTATCGACAGTCCCACTCCTTGCGGTTGGCCTCCCGAGCATCGGCCTGCTTCGCTCGCAGGCCTTTAAAGTCGCCATCTGCAAGCGGCTCCGGATCCAGAGCAGGAAGAGGCACGACCGTGGCGGGGTCGATCAGGGGTGCCCTGTCCTGCCGGCAAGAGCTTTGCACATCAATAATGTACCCGAAGCCACAAGCTCCCCTCCTTGTAGGCACCGTTGCTTCCACGAGGGGCTTCCTCCAGGGGCACCTATGTACCGAGTCTGAATACGATTACGGTACTTAATGGAAACTTGTGCAAGGCTCCGAATCGCGGCCTGCGTGGTGGCGGCGGCTTCGGAATCCAAGATCTCCTCGAGCTCATCTGCTTCCTGGGAACAAATTCTCGAGAACATAAGACCAGGTACCCTAGCTACACAAGCTTGAGATGGTGCTTTGGATAAGGGCCGGGGGGCGTTGAAGTCATTCTCCAGCTTTCTCTTGAGGTTCCGTGGGGCAGCTTCGCCGGCCTGCATACTACTGTTGAGCGNTATATTCAGCCTCGGATCCGGAATCCGATTTTTGGTACTGCTCCCGCCAAAGCTTCCAATCGGCATCGGTCGGTGGATTGTTCTGATCCCAGACATCCGGATCTATCGATGCTTTCGCCTCGGCGATTCTATGTAAGGTTTAGGATTCAGGTTGCAGTGTTATAGAGAGAGAGAGAGAGATAGACAGGTGGACACCAAACAGACCCCCCCACACACACACACACGGAGACACACATGCAGATACATATACATGTACATATACATACATGTATGTATATGTATATATTTGTACATCATGCAGTATACATGTATAGTTATATGTGTGTATAAATAGAATTATATCATGTTTTATCCTCACACACATGTATGTACTAATAGACATGNAGCTACACAAGCTTGAGATGGTGCTTTGGATAAGGGCCGGGGGGCGTTGAAGTCATTCTCCAGCTTTCTCTTGAGGTTCCGTGGGGCAGCTTCGCCGGCCTGCATACTACTGTTGAGCGAATCTACATGTGCACCACGGCTGGTCACACCACAACATTAATATATTCAGCCTCGGATCCGGAATCCGATTTTTGGTACTGCTCCCGCCAAAGCTTCCAATCGGCATCGGTCGGTGGATTGTTCTGATNTATATTCAGCCTCGGATCCGGAATCCGATTTTTGGTACTGCTCCCGCCAAAGCTTCCAATCGGCATCGGTCGGTGGATTGTTCTGATCCCAGACATCCGGATCTATCGATGCTTTCGCCCCGGCGATTCTATGTAAGGTTTAGGATTCAGGTTGCAGTGTTATAGAGAGAGAGAGATAGACAGGTGGACACCAAACAGACCCCCCACACACACACACGGAGACACACATGCAGATACATATACATGTACATATACACACATGTATGTATATGTATATATTTGTACATCATGCAGTATACATGTATAGTTATATGTGTGTATAAATAGAATTATATCATGTTTTATCCTCACACACATGTATGTACTAATAGACATGNACATGTATGTATATGTATATATTTGTACATCATGCAGTATACATGTATAGTTATATGTGTGTATAAATAGAATTATATCATGTTTTATCCTCACACACATGTATGTACTAATAGACATGCATAGATACATGATAGTACATAAATACATCAATACATGCATACATACATACATACATGCATACATGCATACAAGCCGATATACATACATACAGACATACAGACTTACTTTATGCAGAAACAGAAACACAAACATACACACAGACACAGACACAGTCTCAAACACAAACACACTCTCTCTCTCTCTCTCCCTCCCTCTCTCTCTCTCTCACTCCTCACACACTCACATGCACTCCCTAGTTCATCATATTCACTCAGTACATGCATACACACAGAGACACACACGCAAACACGTACCAAGAAACCGAAGGGCTAGCATGTATACACGGGCATACACACGGCACTCCGGTCCTAGCCATGTCTTGACATCAAAGGCACATGTGTCCATGGCATGATAAACCTGCCGAAACACATGTACCCCACATGTGTATAAGTATTCACGGGCATACAGATGGCACTCCTAGCACCGACGAGTGCAGGTGAGGCCACAGATTTATCCATAGCGTCATTAAATCACTAATTATGTACCTGCCATAAGACATGTACCCCACATGTATAGAAGTTTAAGCAAGTCACCAGATCCATCTCAGCAGGGATTCCTTGGCCCGGAGCAGTGGCAGCCTTAGCTGCGAAGGCATCTAATCCATCCCAGCAATGCCGATGCTATCGTGTATAGTTTGAAGCTGCCTGGTTCAAATCCCACAATGCAAGGGCTCGGGAAAATGTTCTGACCCCGGACAGTTCTGTATATACACCACACACGAATATGCCAGTGCACACTAGCACACAACACACACAAGCACTCAGATCTGGGTTTGGGCATTTTCAGCCTCATCACTAAATGGCTGTCTACAAAGACTATACATGTGGCATGCATACCATCTAGAATGCAAGACATTCTCATTCCCAGGCACAGCACTCATCTCCGCGGCAGGCACCAGGTCACGGGCCTCGTGATAAGCAAATCTGTGCATATATGCTTTTTATTAATTAATATTATATTATATATACACTTAATATGAATCTTAAACAAAGCACGTATTCACTCACATGTTTAATTGAACTGATCACAGCCAGCCACATGCGTACAGCGGTGTACCAAGCAACATGCAATACATCATGACCGGTGTCTGCTCAGCATCAAAGGCACACGATCCGTCTCATCCTCGATCTCGGCAGTCAGGTCTAGCTGGACCTCAGCACTTGCGTGTGGGTACCATGACATGTATGCCAACACATACGTATTTTCACAGACCATGCATACTTAGACTTGAACTGCCCACACGTCACAATCATACCACCCTGCATTTCACCTGGCTTTAACAGCTTAGCATCCCAGGGACATCGGAGTCGTAGGCACCAAGTTCATCCAGCATCGCATTCAATTCACCCGCCTCAGTATGCACACATATGTCACATATGCACTATGTTCACTAAGTTATTACTAGTACTGGAACTGTGGACAGACAATATGACCTGCGAACTCTACTGATTCTACTTGCATGCAATGGATCTTATGTCCAAGGCACCAATGAAACAGGGTCCTCGGAAATCGCCATGGCCAACCCTTCGGCCTGATCACGTGTACCCTAGGCCCAAGACATTTCAGCCTGAGCACATGCATGGCTAACATGCAGTACTGCTTACCAGGGTTTAGGGCTTCTTAGGACTCGCGAACGGGGACTTTATATTAATGTGCACATACATGAATCAAATCCATGTCGCCTGAGCACTCGAAGCATCGGAGCCCTTGCGTGCAAAGATGCTGTACAATTCACAGATGATGGACAGGGCTTGCCATGCAAAATCTTATTTTAAGGAGCCTTCAGCAGCCAGTCGGGCACCTCTTGAATCCTGAATCTCCCATCGTGTCGATTGCGTCGATCCTCCTTAAATCGGTACATCTAGACGATTTTCGNGCCGTGAGTCCAGTGCCCGGTTCAGCACCTCTTCTTGCCGGATGGTCTCCTGGATCAGATCTCTTTAAAAACAATCAAGGTTATGCTTCACTGGTATTAGCATTCTATCCTCGTCAGCTTCACGAGCATCCGCGCATTCGCTGTCACTGTCGACGGTGACCATATCTGACCCTTCATCTTGCTTCCCAGCCTGCTGCGGATGGAACATGAAGCCCTTTTTGTGTATACCCACGAAAGCCCTCAGCCTAAACATAACTCATATTTTAATTTGTGGACCTGGCCATGCAACTCGGCACGAGGGCAATCGGCATCCACACCCGGACCGTCCTGCACAGAAGGTATATTTTTAACCCATCAGCAACTGAAACCCCGGGGGCCATTACAATGCAGCCGTGAGTCCAGTGCCCGGTTCGGCACCTCTTCTTGTCGGATGGTCTCCTGGATCGGATCTACATGAAAACTCAAGGTTATGCTAATTAACCGACTTAAAACCACTCGCACTATCCTCCTCAGCTTGACGAGCACCCTCGCTGCCGTTGTCGACATCCATATGTGACCCTTCATCGGGCTCCCCAGCCTGCTGCGGATGCAACCCCACTGTAAACCCACGAAGCTAAGTCTCAAGATAACTCAGACAACTATTTTGTGGACCTGGCCATGCAACTCGGGACGGGGGCAATCGGAATCCACACCCGGACTGTTATGCACAGGAAGTATGTTTTCAACTCACCAGCGACTGAAAGCCCTGACCCTAGCCCTAGCCTCGCAAAGCTCATCGGGTGGCATCGGCCCCCCTTCGCCGGGAACCTGGGATCCGCCGACAAACTCAAACCGCAAATTCAAACACACCCAACCTCGCAAAGCACAAAGCCACAACGAAATATATACATATATTGCGATCTCAACAGCTTCGACTTCCTCATCCTCATCGAAGATTTCAAAGATCTCATCGCAATCTCTGTCCTCCTGCTCATCCTCGGCCGAAATGTCGATATCGATCACCTGCCGGGTCTAAGCTCGCGAAAAGATATGCATGGAAAGCCACACAGAAATAGTAAATAGTAGATAGTAGGGTTCTTTTATGGAAGCACCTCTGAGCTCACACTCGACTCCGACAGTTTCCGCTGGGGCTTCTCGGGAA
>BGNK01000836.1:4592-26269 GCA_003297005.1 Symbiodinium sp. clade A Y106 | reverse complement strand
TAATCATGAGCTGTGTGGCCCGGCAGTCCTGGAGTGACAGGTCCGGCCGACTGACTGCACAACGTATGCAGCCAGCCACCTCACTCGCGTGCCCTGGAGCTCGGCCCAGTCCTTGACCCGTTGCTTCTGGCCCTTCTCCACCTTCTGGAGCTTGTAGCAGCAAGACAAGTAAAGCACAGCCGCCCTATGCTCTTTCGTCGAGATCAGCTGTCGCCGCTCGTCCACACCCTTGAAGAGGTGAGCTCCATAGACTTTCATGACACCAAAGTTTTTTGGGGACATAATGACGTCATCTTTCGAAATCTTTGTGTCGAAGACATCTACCAGTCGAGTCTCCTGGTCTTCTGATCNGAAGAGGTGAGCTCCATAGACTTTCATGACACCAAAGTTTTTTGGGGACATAATGACGTCATCTTTCGAAATCTTTGTGTCGAAGACATCTACCAGTCGAGTCTCCTGGTCTTCTGATCAGAAATAGAAGTAGCAGCAGTAGACATATAGACAATAAGCACACCCAATATTTGGAATCGGAACATGCAGCTTGTGTCGCCTTGTCTTTCTGAAGCTCCTCCAAGCGGGACTCCACCACGGAGCGGAGAGAGGCCACGATTTTCAAAGCCGAGTCCTGGGATTCGGAGCACGTTAACGTTCGTTAGATCTGCGTCAGGAGGTGCATCCATATAGTTATGATAGATGCAAGCAATCTCATGCTGACTAGTTTCACTCACGAAAAAGCGGAGGGGCCGCAGCACCTGTTTTCCGGTGATTAGTTCACCGGTGCCNTCAGGAGGTGCATCCATATAGTTATGATAGATGCAAGCAATCTCATGCTGACTAGTTTCACTCACGAAAAAGCGGAGGGGCCGCAGCACCTGTTTTCCGGTGATTAGTTCACCGGTGCCAGCACACATCCGCACTGCATCGAGGATCTTGAACTCTTGCTCCGCCATGCCGGCAGCGGATCGGAACTTCAAAGCTTATAATTAAGCTGGTCGTTTACATGAACCCAGCCCGATCGGCATATGCATGATGCACAGTTCTGCACTCGGCACGGAAAGCTTGCAGACCGAATTGCAAACATCCGCAGTAGCATGCACACGTGCACCTGTTCGCTCGGCCCCGAAAACTTGCAGATTGAATGCAAACATCTGAGCACTGCAATCGAACACTGCATGCATGGTCAATCATGGCCAGATCAACACTCTCACACATCACTGCACCGAGGGTGGGCGCACCTGCCTTTGGCTTCTTGGAGCATTCGTTAAGCATGCCCCAGCGGCCCGGCGTTTCAAAAATGCAGTCAATTATGGAACCGAGCTCTATATAGACAAGTAATGTGTAAAACCCCATACAAATTTACATATTATAGATTAGAATATACGGAAATTTAGCGATCGATGTTAGGCACATCTGTCTTCGAACACTACATTTACAATACCGGTACCGATACACACATTCGATTACAATTCACCTGCTCGCTCGAGGTTCCTCCTGATATGAGCACGGCGAATGTAGTTATACGTGCATACACTCAATCGAGTACTCATGACACAGCACACATGTACACACAAACACACCAATTCGATCTCACTGCACAGACATAGCCGACGAAAACAACACCTAGAAACACCGATCCACACTGCCGCCGCACAGACACACANACTCATGACACAGCACACATGTACACACAAACACACCAATTCGATCTCACTGCACAGACATAGCCGACGAAAACAACACCTAGAAACACCGATCCACACTGCCGCCGCACAGACACACAGACACACACACACACTCTCTCTCTCTCTCTCACATAAACAACCCCCAGACACACACACACATGTACATATGTACATGTACACATTAGGGTGCACTTCTACACTTATACATTCAAACACTCTCACACACACACACAGATCTAGAGAAGACGGACACCCCCCGACAATAATATGACACCGGAGAAAAGACTTAAATAACCCCACACAGATATCGAGACAAACTTAAAAAGATGTTCAGGATATATATATATATATATATTTATGATTGCCAGGCAAACCCAACGAGGTCTTCAAACCTCCGCCAAATCCATCGACGGCAAACCCAACCCATCTTCAGAGCGATGTCGTGAAACCCCAGGCTAGCGTTTGGGTTGGGTAGTTCAGAGCGATGTCGTGAAACCCCAGGCTAGGCAAACCCAACCCATCAAGAGCGAGGTCTTGAAACCCCAATGTGTTAACTTGATGATCAAAACGTGTCATTCATCCTTCGAAATCGGCATAGCCAACCCAGCCAGCAAGGGGGAGGTCTTCAAACCCCAGGCAAACCCAACCCATGAAGAGAGAGGTCTTGAAAACCCACCAAAATGCAAGTCGTAATGTGTTAACTTGATGATCAAAACGTGTCATTCATCGATCTAAACCGGCATAGCCAACCCATCAATAGGGAACCCACCAAATCTCATGTAACGTCTGGGCACAATATGTCCGCTGGGCACAATTTCGCCCAAGTGTCGCCTATGACGATACATGGAGCCTTTGGGACAACGACGGATACACATGGGAAAAGTCTCTGGATGCACGTTTTCCGTATAAGCCGAAAGAACAATGGTTGAAGACACAAAAAAGCATTCCGAAAATTACCTAAAAACTAATGACTTTGATTGAATAACAAAAAGTGTTACTTTTTTATTGTGTTATTTTGTGCCAAGATCGCCGCCAAAAGAGCCCTACCCCTAAGTAGTCAATTGTTTCGGACAAAAACAAGTCATAAGACATAATGACAAGTATACATCAAGTCCTTTTGTAGGAATATAAACGCGGGTCGGGTTAGGGGGTTGCTTTCGGAAACAAAAAACTGCGGTTGATGTCACATTTTCTCCTCAGAAAGAGCACGCGTCACGGATTAGTCGTCATGCACCTCCTGCACAACAGGCAAAGACCTGTCAGGCACTGACTTTTGCNGGAAACAAAAAACTGCGGTTGATGTCACATTTTCTCCTCAGAAAGAGCACGCGTCACGGATTAGTCGTCATGCACCTCCTGCACAACAGGCAAAGACCTGTCAGGCACTGACTTTTGCCCTATGGTCCATCCAGTTCGGCTGATTCATCTTTCCGCACTTGATTTGATATGCCTCTAAACGAGTGGCAGGGAGAGGGAGCATCCTGTCTACCCCATGTGCCATGTCAGCCTTCAAGAACAACGAACGAAGTGATGGATTTGCCTGGTACTTGCCTATGATCTCAATTTTCCGTCCGTGCAGGCTCTTGAACACTTTGACGCGATGGGTCGGTTCACCAGCGATGGGGTAATACATGATTGTGTCCTCACAAATCTCTTGCGACACAAAGATTTCAAACATTGCTGGGACCATCTGGTACAGGCAACATGCTCCATTTGCCCGCTTGATACTTTCGCTCAAGATGGCGTAACAAGAGCAGACCGTTGCATTCCTCATGGACATCCACTTGCCATGCTTTGCCCACGCTGTAATCTCCNAGGCAACATGCTCCATTTGCCCGCTTGATACTTTCGCTCAAGATGGCGTAACAAGAGCAGACCGTTGCATTCCTCATGGACATCCACTTGCCATGCTTTGCCCACGCTGTAATCTCCTTTGGGGATGATGCTCGGCAACTGCGGGGAACGGACCTTGTGCTCTGCGGAAATCGTCACCTGCATCTCGGTCTTTGAACCAGCTCGGAGGAACCCGCTCATCAGGAAACAACTGTGACAACACCATGCATTGATGGAAGTCGAAATAGCCCACAACTTTTCTGTGCCACTCAGTGCCTCGCGTCTGCGTAGCCGCTGCGCTTTCCGTGACTGCAGAAACTGTCGCCATTTTCATCTGGAGCGCGCAAGTCGCGTCCACCTTTGCCTCAATTCTCTTCAGCATGGGGATNACTGTCGCCATTTTCATCTGGAGCGCGCAAGTCGCGTCCACCTTTGCCTCAATTCTCTTCAGCATGGGGATAGCGATATCCTGAAGAACGTGCGGAGACGGAAAAAACAAAGGCAACGACTACAGCGCTAAGAACCACACCCCAAAACCACCAAACTAACCAAGCAAAAAACCTAGCAAGGACCAAACCTCCTAACGTGAACTACTTAAAGGGGCTAAATAGTGGGAATAAGCGGGGAGTTAAACCTAAACTAAAGTAACTAAAGGAGGAAGGGAGGAAACGACGAAGATGCTAGATAGATGAGATAGATGAGTTACCTGTTGCGGTGATGTGATGGGAGCATCGTCGTAGTCGATGCAGAGCGCGGTGTCGGACGACTTGGCTCCGGAAATCTCGGCAAGGGGCTTCAATGGATCCAGTTGTGATGATGCATCATTGGTCAAAAGCAGCCTGAGATCCGCCGCATCTATGTTTTGCAACCTTACTGTTGCCTTGTGGTTCTTCACCAAATCCACGAGGGCACCCACATCTTTTGGTTCCGCCACCTCATCCTCCCAAATCCTGAAAGGATTGCGACCCTTGATCGTCACCATCCAGTATGCTCGTCGAGGTGTTCTGCTATGATCACGCGCATCTGCCATGGCAGAGTGCTGGAAAGCCCTATGCAAGTCTGGTCTTGGACGAGTTGGGACACGAAGCGCTGGGTTGAAAATCAATCTCTTGTGTCTACATGGCTGAACACGTGTACCACGTTGAAACGTGCATATGATGTGAAACATGTGGCTGGCTCCATGGCACAGGGCTTGCAAGACATGAGACACGTTGCTGTGGNCTACATGGCTGAACACGTGTACCACGTTGAAACGTGCATATGATGTGAAACATGTGGCTGGCTCCATGGCACAGGGCTTGCAAGACATGAGACACGTTGCTGTGGCAAGAGCGAAATGCTCAAACCTTCAACCCTAAAGCTAGTAAATCTATAAGGGAACCTTTTCCCATTTTGGGATGATAATGCCACCTCAGGGAATATGGATGAGGTAATTGGTTATTCCTATACTGGTCTTAGTAATGGGCGAGTAGTGGTGATATATTGGGCGGGATGTAGTAGGGAGTATAGGAATAATCCTCTTATATGGATGAGGTAATCGGTTATTCCTATACTGGTATTGGTAATGGGGTAGTAGTAGTGATATAGTTGGTGAGGTGTAGGGGGGAGTATAGGAATAATCGTNTGGTAATGGGGTAGTAGTAGTGATATAGTTGGTGAGGTGTAGGGGGGAGTATAGGAATAATCGTCTAATGGGTTGACTGGTGGTATTATCACCCAAAATGGGCAAGGGTTCTGCTAACTCCCTTCGGGGGAACCCTGTCCTTGCAAGCAATATGTTCAGTTGGACCCCGAATTACTCGTAAGGCTCTCGCAGGACGGTTCGGCGAGCCTTCACGTTCAGTCATGCTTGGGCCTCGCCCTCCACCCCTTGGGCGAGACCCAATGGCTGGCGCCTGCCTATGCGCTTCTGACGGGGCCCGGCTCGCATCGGGGATGCTAGAACAAAAACCTGCATGCATACAGCCGAACTTGAGCAACTACAAGTCTGTATAGCAAGAAGGGCACAGCAGCCGGCAACGGCACTTCCGAAGGTAGAAAAGCCCGTGTGTGCTCTCTCGCTATCACCCTCCACCGTCCTCCTTGCTTTCGCAAACTTACAAGGGTAAAGGGTGGGGAAGCTTCTCCAAACCCCCGCGCATGGGAAGCTTGGTGAAATAGGCAAACAAGGCAGACGAAGCGAAGTCGCAGCGAAAAGCCCCTGTATTATGGCCTCCCTCCCTCTGTCTCCTCCTTTTTGCGGGGCACAGTCCGACTGTCGTCAGAAGAGGCTTTGGGGTTGCCTTCACCTGTGAACGTCCGGCTGTCACTAACCCCGAACCTTGTACACTAAGGTCGCTAAGGGCCCTGTAGCCGCTGCCACTGCAGGCAGGATGCCCGGCCCCGGCCCCGGCCCCGGCCCCGGCCTTCGTGACCGTAGAGGCCCAAGTTGAGGCCTGCAGACGAGACGAGAGAGAGCGGAGCTTTCTTGCCTTGCACCGGGGCTCGGGCCGCTTTGCTGCAAGCGCTCCCGGAGCTCCGAAGGTGCCCAATTCTTCTCATTGCCCTCTGCCTGGCATCGCACAGCTTAACCCAAACCCACATAGACCCACTTTGGGCCCTTGGCTGGCCTCCAAGGAGCCCGAGCTTTTAACCTGGCCGAAGGCTGGGCAGGCAGGCCATGCTAGGGCCATTGGGAGCCCCTCACGGCGGAGCAAGGAAGATTCGAGCCTGAACCCGTCGCTTGGTCTTGTTTCGAATGGACTGCGCCTTGCGTAACCAAACGTCGGGAAATCCCCATGCACGTCGCAACTCTTACAACGCGGTTTGCATAAACCTTCCCAAGCCTCTCTGGGCAAGACGTCCTGGTCGGTGACAATGCTGCCATGCTTGATAACCGCCCAGAAAACCTCCTGCGCAAAAAAACGCCAAATGTCCGCTGCTGGGGTCGCTCTTGGCAGCCCGCAGCCCACCTTGTGTTTCAGCTTCGCAGCCACCTGCGCAGGTGTCTTCTCCTTCCAAAGAGAGACAGAGAGCCAATGTTTGCGTGGTAGTACGGTGGTGGTTCGGTCGTCGGTCGTCGTGTCCTCCTGATCCAGCACGGAGACGTCCGCACCCAACTGCTCGATCAGAAAGTCCCTCAGGCGCGGAGGCGCGGCGGCGCGTTTCGCGATGCAGTGTTCGCTTTCTCGGCTGCCAGGCGCGCAGGATTCCGCCTCGAGCAACGCAACAGGGCCACACAACAGCTTCATGTCAGGCAGATGTATCATGAGAGCTTAATTCCGCACGTTCTTCTTGGCGCAGTGGTGGAGCAAGCCCTGAACGGAAGCACTCTTTGAAAAGGATTCGCTCACACAAGGTGCGGCAGCGACACCTCTCCGAAAAGGAGAGGAACCTCCGGTGAGAGGCACTGCTCCTCGAAACAGTGAAACACCCAAAAGCCTACATCTGAGTCAACGCAACAGCGACAAGAACGCAAGCAGCTGGCCGGCTTCGAATGCAGTTGGAAAACGTCTGTAAAGCTCAACCCGTACGTTGAGATCTGAGCTTCGACCACTCACGTGCAGATGTTACATCAGAAACCACAGCTAGCTGTGCAGAGCCATGCTCAAACATGCTGTCAACATACTAAACAAAAGGATGGGAGCAAAAAAGCATGTGTGTGCTCATAGCCAAATGCTCACGGCGGCCAATTCGCGTACGCAGGAGCTGCTCTGCGGTTGAAACATATGTGATAAAATGCACCGAAATGGCTGCTTCACGGCATCATTGTGGTTACACTTACCCGTCAGGTCCACGTGCTCCTCCACTCGGCCTAAGACGCATAATGCTGCATCATGTATATCTTTATTATTGGCCCCTTTCACAATTTCACGGCCCCCGGGATCTCCTGCCATCTGCAAAGAGTGATGAATGAAAAAGCGTGGGGTGGGGAGTGCGAGGAGGGGAAAGTGGCAGGAGAGGGGAGTGGGAGTGCAGGAACGGAACATGTGCAAACATGCCTTAAACAACTGTAAAAGCTTTCTCTTTTTCAGAAAAGAATACGGAACTCAGCAACCGGCCTCTAATCTTCACCTGAAAAACGAGAGTGAATGCAGAAGGAGAACATGTGCAGACGTGTATTGAACCCTCAAACCCAACACCATCCAAAACCTGCTCAAGGAAGCCCTGTCTTGAATGCTGACCAGATGACCCGTCCAAGCCAGAGGACGCACCCTTCCTGATCTTGGCCTGCCTTAGCCTTCGCTGCCTGCTTTGGGAGCCTTGTGGCCTTTGGCTTCTTCTGATCAGCATGCTCTCGACCTGCTTCTCGACGTCGGGAGATAAGGAGAAAAAGACGCGGACAAGGTACATTTTCGACCATTGGAAGCCGCGACATTCGCGAGCCTCCAACAAAACCAAGGATCTGGATCATTGGCCCTGTTTGCGCGATGACCATTGAATCCCCATGGGAACGCATCCTCCTTCGACGCACAATGCCAAAAGACGTACTTGTCAAGCAAACTGATGTCACGGCATTTGTCCGGTAGCATTGTAGATGCTTTGTGCCTGTGCCTGCCATGCAAAGAACACTCGCTTGCGGATCTCGATCAACTCGCTGTGGGGGACCTGCAAAAAGAACTTCAGCGCGTTGTCCAGGGCATCTGGGCTGGAAATTTCAAGTATCCGCTCTTGGAGCGTGGTCTCGCAGGCTGCTAGAGTGCACGGCCTTTGGATGCTTGTGAACCAGTCGGGCATACTAACATGAGCTAATAACAGATATTGTTCCAACCCCTGTGCATTGTCCGAGTACCAGGATGACTCGGACTCGAAAGGTTTAGTCCCTGAGCCTCTTCACAGTTGATTCTCGGACCTCGTCGCTAAAGTGAAAGCAAGTTCTGCCGACCTTGATCAATCGGCCCGTCAACCGGAGCACATGCACACGTGCCGGCAAATGAAGTACACGCAGTTCACTGTACGCGGCGGGACGAAGGTTATGGCCACCCACACCCAAATGGCTGACAAAAGTTGCTTGCTTTTCTCCAATATACACGTAAGTTCCTCTGTTGCGGACCCAGAGGAGAGACTGCCTTGTAAATAAGGAAAGAGACGAAGAGCGCGTTTAAGACAAGCTATCAGCGTTCCACTGAATCCCAGGTTTCGGATGCTTGTCCGGATGTTTCGGATGTTTTCGAGCGGTCTTTTGCAACCAGGACAAAAGAGGAGGTGCCCTTCCCTAGCCCCGGGGTCAGGCCCCCTGGATCATTCTGGATGTTCTCGAATGCTTTGATGATGGGCGTGTCTGTATGTTTGTTGATGTTTTGGGGGATGTGTTGGTGGATGTGTTGATGGATGTTTCGGTGGATGTTTTGGTAGATGTTTTGGTGGATGGCTTGGGTGTTTTGGTGGACAGAGGGAGGCTGGACGCCGTTGTGGCCGAAGCACATCAAATGTCGTGAAATGTCAGACTGGCGACGATCCTGAAGTTTGCGAAGTTCTGCGGCGTCAACTGGCCTGCACGGACGTGTGCGCACTCTGGGCTGTCACTCTGCCTTGACTTCAAGAAGCTCCTCAAGCTCTGGCGTTATGAGGTGACCGCCTGTGCTGAAGTTCCGGCACGCGGCTGTAATAAGTGCTTCGGCAAGGAGGACGACCAAGGTCTTGACATCGAGGACTGCACCACGCAGAGGCTTTTGCAGCACGTGCTTTTGCTGTGCGCCCCGCTAGCGTCGAAACACCTCGTTCTCAGCTTGAGCCTTTGCAAGGTCCATGGTTTTCTCCTTGTCTCGTTGGTGCTCTTCTTGTTGTCGCTGGAGCTCCTTCTCGCGGGCCTGGTCCCGACATGCTGACTCCTGCTCGCGAGCCAAGACCAGCTGCTGAGCCACTTGTTTCTGCCACGGCCATTGGTACCACACCACTCTCCATCGCCTCAGCATTCGCCACTGGAACAAGTGGCATCAAGGCACCCGACCACCTCGGGGGCATCATCGGCCTCTGCAACCTCAGGGGACTCCATCCGCTGTGTCGTCTTCGGCCTTTTCGGCCCTCACGACTGCTGCAACTCGGCCTCTATCGGCCGGCTGCTCTTCCGTAGCCGGCTCCGTAGGATCACAACTGATTGGAACGCTGGGCAAACACAGCATCTCTTGTCTTGTTCGAAGATCCGGCGATGACCGATGTTCATCGATCTGCGATTCCGTTAACTCTCTGCGACTCTTGAACCCCCAGTCCTTCTCGGCGGATTCCTTGCACCTCGAAGAGATGCTCCTTCTCCTCTTGCGTAGCTGCCCCTTCCGGTGCAACTAAAGGGGTCTGCAAGCCACGCAGATCCTCCTGCATGGCTTCTCGAGGCAGACTCTGGCACTAGTAGAGATCCGCATACAGTAGAAGCCAGAAAGTTGGAACATCATTATCCTCGTGCCCTTAAAGTAAAGTATAGGGAATCCCAGCAAGAAACATCCAAAATCAATGTTCCAACTTTCTAGGGTTCACTATGAAGCCTTCTCTTGAACGCAGTGAGTGAAGATATCACAATAACCAGTCCAGCACATCCGTCGGTACAAGTCCAAGGCCGTGAGATTGAACGAGGTTGGGGTTCGGGCCGGCTGCAGGCTTCATGGCCGGCAAACAGTTCGAGATTCAAGAAGTCTCCGATGTAATGCCAAGACATGCAGAAACTTGGGCAGCCTGGGCCTGTCAGGCTCATCCCTCAGAATCCAGCATGTGAGTCAGAGAGTCCTCCAGGCAACGCTGCAAAGCTTTCGGGCCTGAGCAGCAGTCTGAGCGAACAGTCCTCGCCCTGCCCCTTACCAAGGCGACGGCAGTGGTTGTCGATCGCCGAATAAATCACCAGCACGTCGAAGAGCTCTGGCCTGATCTACTTTCGGCCCTCTCAACTCTAGATCTTACCCGAAGCTCGGAAGCTCGAGAGGGAAGCTAACGTAGTCAAGCGGCAAGTGTGAGACCATCAAGCCTCAGCTCGACCCGTCAACCCCGCCCTTCTTGGCACATCTGCAGGCTCACTTCGGAACTTCTCCACGTCGATGGAGATGAGCTCACAAAACCTCGGAAGGCAAACAACTCACATCAATAGCCAACCCTTGCATCGGCAGCTTCGAGCTTCGGACGACGAGCAGGTGACGGTCTTCCAGCTCCTGTGACTAGCAAAGCCGAGGAGGAAGGGAGAGCGGGAGGGAGGACAGGAAGAAGCAAAGACAAGGGAACGAGGAGAGGCTCTGCGCGATTTCTACGCTTGTTGGCGTGTTTTTCCAGCCGTTTGCTTGGTCCCTCCTTACAAATCAGGGAGTGCTGCCTTTCGATCCCAGGCTCTTATTTCCTTCCCGCGTGAGTGCGGCATTGACAAAAAAGACGCGTTAAAGACGTGCCCTGCCGAGGCCGGTGCCGGCTGGCTCCCAAGAAGAGCCGCACGTCGCCTTAAACTTTAAACCAGAGAGAGAGAGGAGAGAGAGAGAGAGTCAGCCTCTTTCCCTCCAGCTGCTCTAGCTCTCCGTGTCTCCGGGGCCGCGGCCGAGGAAGGAGCCGCCGTGAAGCTGCGCATCGGGCCTGGTCCGCAGTGACGACTCAGAGACGGGAGAGCAGTGCAGAGGTGCAGGGCGGCCTCGCAGCTTCCACGGCCTCAACTTCATGCAGGCCCGTCCCCAGGCATCCGAGCTTTGCTGAGCTTCGGACCTCGACCTCCTTCTGGATCTCCTCAGCTCGCAAAGCAAAAGCTGGGAAAGCAACTCCCGGCCGGCCGTCCCGGAGTGCAACAAAGCCACATCGATGTCCTCACAGGAACATAGCAGCAACAGCAGCAATTCAGAAGGAAAACAGGAACGAAAGCTTGCCAGAAGCCACAGTGACAGCGTCCTCCATCTCTTCTCCAGCGCCTTCGATGTAGTTCTTGCACACATGGCACGACTGTAAAACAACAACCTGCCTGGCCTGCGAATGCCAGTGACTTCGTCGTCATCCCCCTGGCAAGTTGAAACATCCCACCGCATTGCATGCGCACTGCCAGCCTTGAGAGCTTCGATGAATCCACTTTGCCTGTGTGCCTGCCTGCCGCACAATGTATCGTGAGGTAGACGCTGGTCTCCGTGGATGGGCAAAGGAGCTCTCAAGCTCCAGGCGCGTCTGCACCAATCCACGCCGGATGTAAAAGCCTCGGGTGCTTGCATCGCATCACCGGGTCGCATGCTGTCGGCTTGCTCGCATCAGGGGTCGCGCAGCTCTTAACCTCAGCGCCCTCCAGGATGAGCTCCTGTCCTTGCAAAAGAGCTTGGCAAGCTGTTGGCTCCATTCGTCGAGGCTTAAATCCGGCAGCTGAGCGTGCAAACTTTGGAACTAACGTGTTTGTTACCTCTGTCCTGCTCTGTGCACTCTCACCACTATCACTCATCCGTAACCGCCCCGACCAAAACTCGACGAAGCATTGCTCAGATTGGTGGATGTAGCAGCAGAAGCAGGAATAGTAGCAGTATTAATAGTCATAGTCGCGGCAGCAGCGGCAGCAGCAGCAGGAGAAGTAGTAGTAGTAGTAGTAGTAGCAGCAGCAGCAGGAGTAGTTGTAGTAGTAGTTGTAGTAGTCGTCGTCGTGGTGGTGGTGGTGGGAGTAGTAGTAGTAGTAGTAGTAGTAGTAGTAGTAGTAGTAGGAGTAGTAGTAGGAGTAGGAGTAGTAGTAGTAGTCGTCGTCGTCGTCGACGTCGCCGTCGTCGTCGTTGTAGTCGTAGTCGTAGTCGTAGTAGTAGTGGCTAGTAGTAGTAGTAGTAGTGGTAGCAGCCGTGGTGGTGGTGGTGGTGGTGGAAGCAGCAACAATGGCAGTAGCAGTAGCAGCAGCAGCAGCAGGCAAGGAGGCGCAAGAGTTCCTCAACACGCCGGGAAGGGCGTCTACACGGAGAAACCGCCGTCGAAGCCGGGTACCTGGTACCGTCGGAAAAGCAAGGACAGTTGGCTAAGAAGTCCCAAGATGAGTAAACAACAGCTACAGCGGTGGTGCTGCTGCAGAAGGAGTGTGGTGGATGTGCAATGGTGACGCGTGCAATGCTTTTCTACGAGCACCAGTACCAGAAGGAACTCTCCTGGCAAGCCGCCGTCTGTACTTGTACGTGCAGGACTGTGTGAACCCGACGAGCTGTGGATCGCCCTGGCGGCGGTGAACGGTTTCAGGTCGGGTTGGAGATGGTGGGCAACTTACTGGACCGACATGAAGAATGCCCTCACCAACGGCCGATCCAAGCCTGTGGAAGGTCCTCGCCAATGGAGGTGAACTATGCGGCTTAATTGACGTATATGTTGATGATTATTTTGGTGGCCGGCCCCAACAAGATCTGTGATGATGTCCGCAACTGGTTTTCTTCTACGTGGCAGACGACCGAGATCCAGTATCGACGGCCGACTCACCCATCAGATTCCTTGGCATGGAAGTGCGCGAGGTCACGAATGTCAATGGCGAGTTCCAAGGATGTTCCTAGACCTGGAGGGGTACATATAAGAGCTCCTACGACATCACAATGTGAAGGAAAAGCAGATGTCGACGATTCCGGCGGCTAAGGAGTAGATGAGCGTGGACCCAGTCCTACGACGAGAGGGACTTGAAAGAAGCACAGTCCCTCACAGGCGAACTCGCCTGGGTGGCCCAACGATCTCGGCCCGATTTGGGATACGCTGTTGCGTGATGAGTTCGATAATGTGCAGGGATCCCACTAGAGCTGTGATGATCGAAACCAAGACGTTGGCCTACCTGAACTACACCCAGAAGTGGAAGTTGGTTGGTGTACAAGACCAACATTGAGCCCTCTCTGGTGACCTACACCGACAGTAGCTACGCACCGGACGGAGAACGAAGCCACGGAGGAGCAGTTGTGTTTTGGGCCGAAGCAACGGTCGCACGGAGGAGTGGCCGACAAGCCCCAATGCCCGACGGATTTGTTGGCGGCTAGCGAGGGGTCAGTTCTCACCTTCTCGATCGATGCCTTGCTGTCCGGACCTTTGAGCTCATGTCGCAAGCAGAGAGCTCAGCGTTGACAACTCTGCCATTCCTTTGGCCTCCGAGGAAGGAGGAAGCTGGCGCACACGCCGCTTGAAGGTCCGTGCTACCACAGCGAATTCAGGAGGGGCGGATGTCCAGAGCCTACTGCCCAGGTGACCTACATCTGGCTGATGGTTTGACGAATTTTCTAGCAGCGAAGCGAACGGAAACCGTAATGGTAGAGTCGGGCTTGGCGCATCACGATGATCAAGGACGAAGGCCGAAGCCTACGGCAACGACAAGCTTCAGCAGTCAGGCAGCAGCAGCGGCAGCAGCAAGCCAACACCTCAGCAAGGCAAACTTGAGTTGCTGTTTGGGTTTAGTTGTTGCTTTACACAACATAGCCACGGTTATGGGTCGTTGGGAGGATCCTGAAGACCCCTCACCCCTCACTGTGGATTCCTCTTTGGAGCTGTATGGTGATGGCTGATGCTGGTGATTTGTCAGCAGCGGAAATGAGGAGGCTTGACACGCTTCAGCGAGACCCTCTTGATCTGGCTACGGAAAGAAAGATCCTCTCAGTGTTGGCGGAGACGGGCGTTGAGGATTCTGACCGCCGCCGGAGGCAGCATGCGCAGCGGATGAGGATCTCCAGATTGAGAAGTCGGATGTGTATCCGGAACCGCCAGGGTCATTTGGTTCAGGAGCGCAACCATGAAAGACGAGGAGAACCCTTTCACCTGGCGTCTCAGCCCCCAGAAGGTTTTATGATAAAGCATATGCTGTGCACAGAAGCGCATGTACACGTACTTGAGTTGTGCGGTGAAAAATTCGGTGAGTGCGCGCCTCATGGTCCTGTGAACTTCCTTCTGATACTGGTTGCAATCACGATTCTACGAAGAATCTGGCAAGATCTACAACCCTTCTAGGGCTCTGAATCTCTACGCAGTCGCAGTAGCGATAGCATGCGATAGCAGCAGCAAAACCCCGTAGGAGTAGAAGTAATTAGTAGGAATCCTGGTGGTAGGAACCCAATCGCACTCGCTGCCATCGGCAGCATGCTTGTCGTATTGTAGGAGTGCTGAGTGAGGGGCGGAAAACTGAATGTCTATTTGACAGAGTGCGTCACTGAGTGCGTCAGCACGGTGGTCGAGTGAGGGGTGAGCCGAGAGAATGGCTTCGCTGAGGCGAGGAGCTATTTTATTGAAGAGATGATGACAATGCCTTACTTGCACTTTGTCGATTCTTCCTACCAGTAATTTCGAAGTCTCGCATGTCTGATACCTGACTGCTCACTGACACTGTCGCAGTCGCTCACTGACTCCCTTTTGGCGCCAGGCCGGGAGGATGGAACTCCATGTCGCAGATGTCGCAGATCTTGGTTCACTTGGAGCCGCAAAAGCAAAAGCCTGCCTCTCTTCCGGGGAAGGGGCATCCACCAGGATGTCTGCTGGAACCTGGGAAGCGCGGGATCGGTGCACGGATTGGATTTCTCCGAGACTGAGCGCACGACTAGCTGAAGCAAGTGGTGCGTGGCCAAGCAAGTCCCAGTCAAGGCCATATTGACGTTGACACGCAAGACTTCCGACCTTCGGGTTCAGGGCAGGGACGCACCCTGTCACGAGTCCGCCTACCCTGGCGGCATGCTGGATGGGTTCGGAGGTGATAAGATAAACCTCCATTGTTCCCTCCTCCCCCACCGCGTACGGTAGGCCCCCCCTCCCACCCCCCACATGAAACCTGGGCGTGTATCCCTCGCCAGGCGTACAGGAACACAGGCATGCGAAAATGTGGAAAAGGAGGCAAGAAGACTGCCAAGGGCAAGTCCAAGGGCAGGAGCAAAGGGAAGAACTGTCTAGGTTGTCACTTCGGGTCGGCATCACCAACTTATGCGCCGCGCAGCGGGCCCCTTCTGTGGCCGCGGCCGTAGGCCGCCAGAGCTTGGCGAAGCCGTAAAGGCGAAGCCTTTAAGGGAGGCCCGCACAAGCCGCCGACCCTCCTCCGCCGCGTCGCGGGGGTCCCGCTGATGCTCGTGATGCGCGCCCCTGCGGGGTCGCCGGCACGAACGCGGAAACTCGAAATCAGCTGGTGAATGGCTGCGAAACGCGCGCGCGTTCCGTGTGGCGTTGGGGCAGGTTTTTGGGCGGCGCGGTGCAACGCCAGCAAATTCTCTGATGCTGCTTCCGCCCGCGGCCGTGACTTCATGATGCGCACCACAGGCGCGCGCATCATGAGCATCAGCGGGGCTCGGCGGGCCCAGACTAGCCCAGGGATGCGGGCATGGGGGGCCAAGATGGGAGGGACTACTGCCCGATGCACGAACTCGCGCTGCCCGCACCTGGCGCAGCCCTTAAATTGCCACAGGGAGAATCCGTCCGAGTCCGAGGAGTGTGACTTTTTCAGCCACTTCATGAGCATAGACTTGGTCTCCTCTCTCTCCTGCAACTTCGGGACTTCTCTTATTCACACCCTGATCTCCTGTTTAGCACAACAGTAATCAATGGTCCTGGTTCTCGAAGAACTGCAGGAGGTAGTTGTGGACCTATGCTACACACATACGTCATAGCTGGCAGTGCGATGCGTGTTTGAGTAGGGCCGCAGCACGCGACTGCAAGTCACCAGGCACCGAATACACCCTCAAGAAGCGCGAAACCTGATGCAAGTGAGCGAGCGGATGCGCATGCGTGACGAAACGTGCTGTGACGGCCCCACAGCAGAAAGACAGCATGAACCCACGCGATCTGCCTTCGCCAATTGCTCGTTTGTCACCGCGGTCCTCTCGGCGAAACAGCAAAACAGAAACAGACTGGACTTGCTGGCAGTCCTTTCGCTGAGCTTTGACACAATCCTGAGATGTGACTATCCCGAGCGATTATGCTGAATACTGTCTACACCAATGCACATCAGAGCGCACGCCCTCTCCGAGAAGCAGACGTGGCCACGCCATTCACTGCCACTCCGACTACGAGGCTCGTGGTCGCCCTGACAACAAGGCCCACAAGGCTATTGCAACGGGACAGGACAGAGGCGACACTGGAGCTTGCTGCCCGGGAGCATGATTACACATAGCAGTGCCCTCTCGTTTGACAGGTTCATGTTGATGTCGCCCAAGCCCACGGTGGACATTACCTCGGGACCGGTGCTACATGGCTCAACACGGCGCATTGATGTTCACACCGAGCCCATGTCCGTGATGGCGAAGTACATAGCCGTCATGTAGCGCTCTCCCACAGGCACGGCCTGAAAACAGGTCAAGCTGGGAATCCAAGAGCAGCAAGGACTGTCATGAGCAAGAAGACAAGCTGAACGGTGCCCCAAGCGTCCGTCCCCGCCGTCGCCGGCACAAGCCGGCAATGAATACTTGACATCTGAATCCCTTTTCGTGGCATGTCGATGGTGATGGGGCGACTGGCATCAAGACCTGGCAGACCTGGACATGGAGAGCCCAGCTTCTGCGCCGTCGCCGGCAATGAAACTCAAATTCTCTTTCAGGCCAAGGGATGCCAAGATGCCCATGCTTTTGGCACTTTGGGCACTTCTTGGATGTTGTGTATTGAGCATAGGAGCATCGCACAGCTTCCCGGTTGAAGCTTTAGAGGCTTGGGAATGGGAAGCTTGGCTCGGATCTCCCGACTCTTCGGTGCGCCAGAGACGACTTACACTCAAGGTGCGGTGTCACAGACTCTCATGCTGCCAGCTTCGTTTCAGTGAGACTCACAGTCAAAAGGCACCTCCAAAGCTCCTGGGGCATCGGAGATGTCCAAGCCCAACTGCGCCAGAATGATCAGAAGAGGATGCTGCTCCATGTCAACTGCATAGTGCTGCCATATTGACGGCCTTGATCCAACTCGGAGTTGTGGCATCTGACTCCTTGCATGGCATAGCGCTACAAGAACTGAAACCATTCGCGCTGCCGTCAGAGTTCCAAGAATCCGCTGACTGACTGTGGCTTCAGTCCCTTTGCTGGGCGCCCGGCGAGGTTGCTTCGACCCAGATACCATAGGCCACAGGCCTGGGAAGGCTGAAAATGTCTTATCTAAAGATGATTCAAAGAGTGAACACAGAACCACACAGAACTCCACTCTCTGCTGAAACTCTCCCGCCCAGCTCAAGCTGGGAGCGAGACGGAGATGTGCGAGAAGATGATGGGCAGCATGAAAAGCCTAGGCGGGGACGAAGCGGAGACGAAACGGAGCTCTGCGCGGGCGCAATTCAGCACCCCTTCTGCGAGGTCTCAGCTGCACGAGAGCCACCACGGATGAGACCAGCGAAGACTTCAAGTTGGCCTCCAAACCGTAACAGCCCTAACATGCTGCCCAAAACCAAGTGTGGTTCCACGCTGCGCCATGTTCAGTCCTACGTGTTCTTGCTTGGATGGCTGTCCTGTTGTGCTGCAAGATCTCTCTCTCTCTCTCTCAGCTTTGTTTTGCAGAAAGTCTGAGGCGTGGCTTGCTCTCTGACAGAAGAGTAGTCAGCAGCTTTCTACCGCGCATCACTGGCAGCACCTCATGAGCTCTGGATCCGACCGCAAACAAGACAACGGCCGGAGAAGTGCGAGAGGGAGCAGCGTTCCAAAACTAGCGATCTTGTGTCACATACCATGAGCTGTGCACACGTAAGGAATCCCCGCTTCCAGTCGGCGCAGCATGTGGAAGGCCCGCCATAGCCTGTCACCAATGCAGTCGCGGGAGAAAGCATACGGCAAGATGCAGAGCCTCGGAGTCCGCAAGAATGGGGAGAAGCCGAGCCATCGCAATGGCCTTTTTTGAGGTCAGGTCGACATTTGCTGTTCGATTCGCAGCGCCCTTCTGAGGAAGTATCCACAAGTGGCTCTCGTCCCTCCTCGGCACAGGAGACTGCCCTCTAGTGAAGGCATGTTCCATCACGTTCTGCAGCCTGAATTGACCGTCCAGAACGAGCAAGTGCAACCTCAACTGTTGCCGGGTTGTTGTGATCAGCTTGGCGGGTTCCCGAGCTGCTTTGGAGAGCAAGTTTTCTGCTTCACCGAGCCAAGGCACAACAGTGCCGGCACTGTGGCGAGGAGGTCCACAGTAAACCAACTCCTTCCGGAACTTCAGTCGTGCTGAAGTAGCAGCCATGCGGCGTGTGCCTCAAATAATGAGCGGCCGTCGACCGGAAGTCGCAGTGAAGCACCTGCAACCAACGCTTGCAAGTTGAAAGTGAAAGGGGAAACCAAAGATCGAAGCCTGCACTGCATCTCGATATCCCGTGGTGAAGTTGAGCAACTGAGACGAACATCCATCGTCAGAGGCTCTGAGGACCAACCAGGGTGCATTCCGGGTTCCCTGCCAAGTCAGCAGTCCAGAAGACGTCCATCGCCAGCAGACTACCATTTATGGTGAAGAAGGCGGGGTCCTCCATTGCGATTCGGCGATGCACAATGCTTGCGCGTGCACTATGGATGGGTCCGCCTGCCTGGAAGTCTGCGTTGCTCACAAAAGCTGCTTGGAAGGGCCTTGGTCAATATAGATACGACTAGCCTGAGCTGGAGCACTGGAGCACACGAAAAGAGAGAAGAAGCCGTTTAAGTTCGCCGTGGCACAGGTAGAGGAGCTGCAGGAACAACAGCGCAGAGGCGACCATGTCCCAGCCTCAGACACTCAGGCGCCTTCGGAGGCTCCCCTGCTTTGCGTTGAAGAGGAAGACTTGTTGAGTCGGGGCTTAAGGTTCCGGATGTCGATGCCACAACCGCTTCAGAAATCTCTGCTGGCATAGTTCCCTTGACAGTCATTGCTGAGTGCTGGGGTCCGGTCACTGCCGCGGCCTTCCGCTCGGGTCCGCGAAAGGCCAATCGGCCTTCGTCCAGCGCCTCCAAGCCTTCGACAAAGCACGTGCCACGCCGCTTAAACGCCTTCTGTCGACCGTCCTTGCTCTTCAACTTCTCCATCTCGGAGGCCTGCAAGACCACGGCAGTCCTGAGCACAACACAACGGTAGAAGCCGTGAGACCACGCGAGGCCACTCGCCTGCGCGCCAGCCGCCCCTGAGCCTTCATGGCTATCTTGGCCTCGATTGAACCGCCCGAGAAGGACTGCCTCTGCGGAGAAGCTCCCAGCCTCGAGGTTCGTGCTGCCTCCGGTCCTGTCTGCGAGAAAGCGGGGAAAGGGGGAGCGTTAGCGGCGTTCTGCGCATTGCCCTGCGGGTGCCTGAGGCTTGGCCTGACGGTCCGAGTCTTCCGAGTCGGACTCGGAGGACTCCTCGAATCCACGCAGGAGCTTGCGGCTTGCGATAGCTTGCGGCTTGCGATGGCAAACCGCGGCAGCTTGGACCGCGTGCATGACCACTGCCTGCCGGGGGGAGCGCGCCAGCAGCGAAACGGCTTCGCCACAGCATCGGCAACTCGTCGGTAGAGCCTCGCTTGCATCGAGGGTGATGAGAAGGCCATGGGTTAACTGAACGTAAGGCCAGGGCGGCACGGGCTCTCCGTCAAGGATTTGCTCGTTCAAGTAATTCGGCAGGATCACCAGGCTGTTCCTCGGCAAAGCGCGGGGAATTCCTTCTTCGCTCCACTTGCCTGGACCCCGTGGGGCCCGTGGGGCGACTGCATGGGTCGCACGGCGCTCATCCTGCGATGCATGCGCAGTAACACCGTGTGCATGTGCCCGCACCGTCTCCTGCGATCTGTGCGTGTAGTGGAGTGCAAGCTCCTCCCAGATGGAGTGTCCTGGCTCCGAGCCCAAACTAAGCAGCTTTGAAACCTCTACTACACTTTTGCCGGAAGCCTGTGTTGAAAGCCTCTATGTTTGCTAAAGCTCGTGGACGCTGGACACTCTGGCACTGTGGTGTCCTCTGAGTCGTTCATCGACGATGTCTGCGAGGATGTTGCACGCCGGGCCTGGTTGGGCTGTTACCGCATAGCCGTCTCGCCCAAAACACGACTTCCCGGCTCCATGTCAGGGTGAGATTTCCAAGAACTCCCCTGCTGCCGTGCAAGACCGTCTTCGATCGTCAACATGTAACTGTAAGGCTAACTCCTTTTGCAATGTGCCTCCGACATGCGTCATTCGATCGCCATATAAGGCACACCCAACATTAAACTCCTGCTTTGTCTTGCAGGACGCACTGCATATCGCGCCCGAGCAGGAAAGAGGGCAGGGGCCCGCCTGTGGTGAGGGAAGCCCTGCCGGGCTCGTCACCTCCCAGCGCCCAGTGGAGCATAGCGGAGCTTTGGCCGTTTAGACCCAGGCCGCACCTCGTTCTCGACCTGCCCGGGAGAGAGCCTGGCATTCAAAAGCGTGCGAACGTGAGAGCGCGCTGCCCTTAAGCTGGGCCCTTCTTTGCACCTCTCGTCAAGAAAGAGCTCCGCGGCCAAGTCCGCCGCCCGCGGGGCCTGGGAGGCGAAGCTCCGAGCGTTCACTCCCGCTTCTCCTAGCCTAACTGCCAAGCACCACAGATATGGGCGCTATGCATCCAAAAAACAAAACGATCGGCGGGGTTGCGGCAGTCTCTGTGCGGACCACGAAGCCGAAACCGAATGTGGTCATGAGGGCCCTGTGGCTGAGATCCGATGCACGTTTGATTTGTGATCCATCCGATTTACAAGCCAACTCGGAAACCTTGCGGTTGGGATATCAAGCATTCCAAATTCATGGCGATGAACTAGTTGGCACATACACAAAGAAGATGTATGGTACTTTCTACGTGTGTGTGTGTATGTATATATAAATATACCTGGAAAACCCGTGACGCCTTTAATTTCAGCCGGCACGGGGCAAAACATCCTTTGTTCTTAAGTCGGCGGGTTTGGGCCTTAGTCTGCGGGATTGTGGTTTTGCCGGCTGAATNACCTGGAAAACCCGTGACGCCTTTAATTTCAGCCGGCACGGGGCAAAACATCCTTTGTTCTTAAGTCGGCGGGTTTGGGCCTTAGTCTGCGGGATTGTGGTTTTGCCGGCTGAATTGCTTCGAAACCTCCTTTGCAGCTCTTTTTGATCTGGCTAGCGAGCCCCATCGTCGTGCTCCACCAGAAGGTGGGGCTGCCTGCCTTGATCGCGAGATGTGTTGTGAATTGTGCTTTGGAAACTTTGAGCTTGTGATTTCCAATGGCTTCAGGCTCGAGGGCAAAGGATTGGCAGCAGAGTTTTCGAATAGGCGACATGGAGCAGCTACCCATGCCAATGGAGAGTTTCAAACTCCTCGAGTCCGCAGGACTGTGTGGTTGCTAGTTGAGCACAGTGTTCGAGTTGCCCAAGCTAGCTTCCTTGAGGACTACAG
>BGNK01000835.1:103189-195797 GCA_003297005.1 Symbiodinium sp. clade A Y106 | reverse complement strand
CCCGGGTGGTGTTTTTTTTTGCTGCGGCCCCGCCGAACCCGGCGAGCCAATAACAAAAAATGTCTGGTGTATTGCATCGGGTCTACGTAAAAAGACCCGGCGGGGCCACAGCAAAAAAACACACCACTTCCCTGAGAGTGGGAGGGGGGTCGATGGTTGTGGCAGTTGTTCAAGACCGGCCGTTTCAGCTGAGGTTCGACATCGTCCCTATCTCCCACTCTATCTTTTCTTCTTCATCAAGGCATAAAAAGGGGCTGTTAAGGCCCCCTGGCCACATGAGCACCCCACTGTTATGGGGCTTTGAAGGGGAGTGATACCGTGTTGATCTCTTTTTCTCTCTCCCTATCGTGCTTCATTCAACAGCGACTGCCGACATGACAAGGATCGAGCTCCCAACAGCAGCAACAAACGCACGCATGCCCAAGTCCTACACCAGACAACCAGCATCACGAGCATCACGGGCCCTCCGTTTCTCCACATGTCCTCTTTTCAACCAAGACGCTTCGAAAACGCCGAGTTGTCACGGGCGTTTCCCAGCCCAGCATGGGAGATGGCTCGGGAAAGCCCGCGATTTGAGCATATTTTGGTCTTCCCCCCTCTCCAGACAGGTCAAGCAAAGCGGAGTTTGCATCGAAAGGCTCCCTTGGTGCAGCTCGATTATCGCCGTAACGGCATCTGAGACTTCGTCTGATTTCAAGTTCTGCCAGCCTGCGAAGCAACTACTCGAACCATCTCATTGAGAACAGTTCGGGGCGTTTGGTCTGCATGAAGTGCCCTGTTCCGCCCTCCAAAAAAGGCCGAATTTGACAACACCCACGCCTCTTCCCCCATCATCTGGCATGCTGAGCCCTGCACCAAACGGCAACGTGCGGGGATACTCGGCCAAGCTGCCCAGCAGCCGCTCGCAGCTACTCAAGCCTTCAGTTTTCGCGGAATCTAGGTTTGTGCATAGCTCTGTACAAGTGTGAAAACTTGCAGTATCTACAATAGACGAGGTGGCGACAGTTGAAGAACGAGCGTTTTTCGTCTTCTGCTTCCTGGACCGTACCTGATCGAAGCCGACGGCCTGTAATGCCCAGTGTGTATTTGTGAAAGCCGCCTTGCCTCGGTCAAGAGCGTTGTGTATTGCACTAGCCTAGGTGGAAGAGCAAACATGAAGTAATAAGAAGTGCGGAAGGACAAGCGATCCGTCAAAGCCACAGAGTATTGCTAAATCTCGGCTGCGTGGAACGATTGAAAGGCCTTGGCACCTCGCTACTGCTTCTGCGACGTACTACTACCCTCACACTGTTACCCTATTCGGGAAGGCAGATCGACTCGACACACACGGAGTATAAGTTGACACCACCACTCACACTTTCCGGGGAAGATCTTGTTGAGGATGAGTATACTTGAATGCCCTGACAGTACAAGTTCCAGGTAACATATTTGCAGCAACACTCATGCAACCCTTGCCCTCGGCTTGCCAGGTTTGTGGCTTGGCCTGGTTGCCATTTCCACAAGCAAGTGCGTCACCGAGCGTCCTCAGTGATATTCTGACCGCATACAGACCAGCTTTGTTAGCAGAGGAGTCTGTATGGGTGTCTCTGCCCCCTGCTTTGCAATCAGAAACGTTTACCAGTGCTCTTAGCTTAGAATCAGGGTGTGCACACACACACACACCCCTCATGTGAGGGGATTCTGCATAATGCAAGTCCTGGTATCCGATCCTGAAAGATGAATAAGACATCACTTCCGCGTGTCTGCTGGGGGTTTCTGCAACACGTGCTGTACAAGTTTAAGAGTGCTACGAAAATGCTTCTTTGGTCCTGATGTTTCCTTGACCACTCGATCGCCATGCTTCGGCAAAAACTGAAACATGAGCTGTGCTCTGTTGGGCAAGTAAAATTCGTCCTCCAGCACTCTGGTGGCTTCCATTCGTCGACGAAATTGTTCCTTTGCACACGGAGTGATCTTGACTCGAACTCCGTCCGAATCTTCGTCCATCATCCTGAGACGACGTTTCTTTGATGATGTCTCAGCTGTTGTCTTACCTTGACATGACACGTCATGGGCAGCTGAGTTATCTAAACCTGGCGGGTATGAATCCTGGTCGGATGCATGGAGCAATTCTGCGGAATCCGGTCGTCACCTTCTTTCGAAGCTGTAGACTTGATGTCTTCAGGGTTGGCATCGAAGTTTGCGGATTGCTGACAGGACAAAAAGCTGCAAGCATAGTCGGAGTCGGAGCTGCGAAGTGAATCTTGGCTGCAGATCCCACTACTCGCGGAGCTAGACATGTTAGGATTCTACAGAAACAACGTCCTCCGCTCGAGCCTGTCCTCTGAGTTGTCGTCGATGCTCGCAACATGCACTGCAACAGAGAGAGAGAGAGAGAGATAGAGAGAGAGAGAGAGAAAGTGTAGCAAGCGAGAGAGAGAGAAAGTGTAGCAAGCGAGAGAGAGAGAGAGAGACAGAAAACATGAAGCTTGCATAGCCGAAGTCCTTTTGTGAGACCTGCACTTGTTCGAGAACCAAGCTTTATTCTCGACGTAGCAACCCCATGGTCGCCATAGCCAGACTTAACTCATTTGAGCAGTCCGAACGAAATGCACTGGATCCAGAGTGGCCAGTGATGTGATGGGTTCTGTAAACGGAATATGTCTGCCATTCTGATGCAATTGAAAACAGTGCAACTGCGGGCATCGTCCTGTAATTTCTTTGATCCTGTAATGTGGGCGCGTGATTGTTAAAGGTCCCCTCAATAGAGCTAAACTCGGCACGGAACTCAACAATAAAAAGTCCCCACAATAGAGCTAAACTCGGCCTGCACGTAGTAATAAACCACCCCTCAATAGTCCTAAAACCCGTCCCGGTTTAAAATTAATAAGGTTTAGGTAAATAAGTACGCCTACTACAAAGTGCCGCCCCGGAAGAGGAGAGACAGAAACAGGCAAGATAGAGGAGACACTGTACTACTGTACTACTAAGTGTACTACTACTGAGAGCCCCGGCCCCCGAACAACTTCGACCCCGGCCCCCTCAAACAACTAAAGATCAGAGAGGCGGCCCCNTGGGGGGGCGGGGGGGGGGTTGGTTTTATAATCAGGAGACCACATTAAGTGCGGAGCTTCTTCACTGCATCAACATTGTCAGAATTGTGACAAATCAAAGGGATCGTCATAGATTCGTTCCGAGTGCATCTGTCTGCAGGAACGCATACAGGCATACAGTAACTCGTACTGCTTGCCCTTCGGCCGGAAAACCGGCTTCCGCTGCAGAGCGTTTCATGGCAAAGAAGAGAACACCGAACGATTGTTGCACGAAATTTGATCTCAGAACAGCGCAAGAAACGTTGTCAAAGAATGCTGAGAGTGAGGAGAGAGAGAGAGAGAAACAACTCATGAGCAACTGATCCGCAGTCCTGGATGTGCAAGCTGACGAGATTCTCTGGTTTTATTCCAAAAGCTGAATACCGACAGACTTTAAAAGGCGGTGTGCAATCTGTACAAGACATCCGCGCGAAAAACCCCGACCTTGGTAGATTTCAATTAAGTCCTCCACCTGCGGTCGTATCAATCGCATGGGTCGTGTAAGCCGAATGATCGTCCGAGTCCTTGCTGAAACGCCTGAAAGAACATGTTCTCGAATGCCCACGGACTTCAATGTGCGAAGCAACGTCGCATCAACGGGCTGCAAGGTTGTAGTCACCGAACAAACGATTCCTAGAAACTTCTCTTCGGGAACATCCTCAAGCAGAATGGGAGCACCGTAGAACTCCAAATGAAGCAGCAATCGGGTCCACGGGTTGCGTCGAATGCCTGCATGAAAATGAAAGGCACCATTGTCCGCATACCGTACAGCAGTATGTAAACCAATGTTGAGCAACACATTACGAAAATTGTGCAGCCACAAGAACTCAGTGGTGGAAGCAACAAGAGTGCACAACACCATGCTGGCTCCCTGAATCTGCTTGAAAGTAGAAGTATCACATTGGAAGAACCTGGAACGCAACATAAAGTCGGTCAATGCTGGAAGGTCCTCCAGGTGCATCGTCCTGGTGTTGCGTGCTGCAAACCTGCGATGTCCTCGAAATACCCGGAAAAATGGGTCCTTGTTGCGGAAGGATAACTGCAAAGACTGTTCCTGCCACGGCTTGCCCCATTTTTCCTGAAGTAGATACAAAGTGAAAGTGAGCGCTTGAAGAATACGATCATGTGGAACAGAATTAAAGAAGCCAATCAAATCCTGCTGCACCATGCTCGTGGGTTCTGTGGCTGGATATCCCATCATGGAATGCCACATGGTACGAATCGTNGCTTGAAGAATACGATCATGTGGAACAGAATTAAAGAAGCCAATCAAATCCTGCTGCACCATGCTCGTGGGTTCTGTGGCTGGATATCCCATCATGGAATGCCACATGGTACGAATCGTCTGTTGAACTGACAGCATGTTAAATGTCTGTCCTGGTGGAAAAACCATCGTCATGATCTGAAACACTCCTTTTGTCAGAAAGGCTGTCAGTCGCGAATGCCAACAGTGATCGCAAGCAACGATGGGTCTGGCCTTGGCAAAACCTTTGCTGGGCTTAGGCAGAATGCGAGCAACTGGCAAAGATGCGGACCACTTGCATCCCCAAGAGTATCTTCGGGACCATTTCGGAACCGACTGGCACCGGGACTTGAGGTTTGCAAGAATGGACGACATGCCCACCGTGCACCTTTTGAAAACCATAGCATCCAGAAAAGTCGTGTCCAAAAGTAGATGAAAAGCAAAGGGACATGCCACATGAAGCGAGTGAGGAAAGTGATCAGCAGGTGTCAACACCAAACCTTGCATGGCTCGAAGATCATGAGTGACTTCCCGATGCAATTCATGACAATCAGACTGCAAAGCACGATGACGCAAAAGAAGCTGATGCTGCATCCAATACATCAGTCCTGAGTGTACACGATCGGGCAGTCTCCACCTGTTGCACCACATACGTAACTCCTGTCCTGCAGATCGCGTCCACTGCTTGTCGGACAAGAATGTCGTGTCATTCAGGTTCAGATCTGCCAAAGAAGAGTTGGGAAGAATCTGTCGAACATGGGCAAACAAATGTCCTGCGTCTGCTGAGCACCAGTTCCTGCATGCACACTCCTGCGGCTTCCCTGGTACCCACGACCTCAAAAAGGTACGAAAGTTGAATACTGTCTGAGACCATGCACGGGCCTTGATCTCCACCATCTTGACGGATGGTAGATGCAACGGTGGAAAATTGACACGCTCCCGTTGCACAAGAAACCGAGGAATTGCTGGGGGGGAGTCGCAGGGGAATGTTCGTGGGAGGATAATGTCCTTTCCGAAATTCAAGAATAAGTCGAAGCTGACTGATTGCTCTGGTCCTGAAAGGCTCATCAATGATGACCACACAAACCTGCAACGAAGATAGATGGCCTGTAAACTTGGTACCACATGTGAGCGCAATCTGCGTGACTCTTCAAACTTCTGCACACCGTCGTTCCCGAACCGATACAGAGAGAGAAAGATGTCCCTGTTGCTGATAATGACTGATAATGCGCGTATGATAGGCACCATGATGACGTCGAATCAATGCCGAGGCCTTGCGAATTCTGCGAAGTCCTGTCCTGGCTTGTGGCATTCGGAATCTGGTCTGCTTGATCCTGAGTGCCTTCATGACATCCTGAACCCCCGGGTAATTCAACTGCGGTCGAACTGCATGATTCAGAGCAGCTTCCCTCGCTAAGAGTGAAAGCCCGTCCTGTTCCTGATGTAAAGCAATCAGGATACCATGATAGAAATTACGCTTCCTGTGAAAGACCTTCAGCGCTGGTTCGAAATGTGACAACTTCTTGCGAGCATGAATTTCCGGCGACGAGTGGCTTCACGACCCTGCACATTGTCAGAGGTTGCTCCAACATACAACATGGCTGATTGCAAAGTCGAAGTCACCGAAACACGAAGATACACCATGGACTGTCGTTGACGCCATTCTCATGGATAAGCGACAGGAACTTCAAACTGAATCAGTAAGTCTCGAATATGACGATACATGGTGGAATACCTGGGCAAAGAAAGTGATGTCAAAGCACACGAAAAATGTGGGACCGGACCCACATGAATCTGTCGACCATCCTGTGAGGTATTAGCACGAAAAGCACAGGGAGAATTAACGCGAACCACTGGAGAAATGTCCTGACGAACTGCTTCCGGCTCGCCTTGGAAGCTGTGGAATCTTCCTGTAGTCACTGCGAGGCCAGCAGGTGAGCGCCAACAATCAAGCGAGTCAAGCACTTTTTATTGAGCTTGGCTGCTAGTGGAACCGAAAGTCCCCACTCCACAGCAATCTTGTCAACCGATTTCTTGCTACCATCGTCAAGTTTAGAGCAAGCAGCAACAAACTCCGCAGCAGCAGTATCAATGACCTTGTTCTTGCCCTTTCCTAGTGCAGTCGTGGCCAACCAAGCACCCAAATGGAGCTGTTTCTGCTCCATCCTCTTCATCATGAGGGTCCTCCATGGTACGTGGGGGTGCTGATCGTGTTTTGGGTGTTCCTGCTCGTCGAGGATGATTCGGAGTCGGGTCTGTCCGGGTTGACCGCGATGATTGACTCTTCAACCTGGCATGAGTCTGATTGGCCTGAACCGGAGCCTTCTTCCGAAATTCTTTGACCATGTCCTCTGCTAACCGCTTGATTGTGTTGTACCGAGCAGGCCAGTCGTGCAAATCAGCGGACGGAAAGTACNAGCCTTCTTCCGAAATTCTTTGACCATGTCCTCTGCTAACCGCTTGATTGTGTTGTACCGAGCAGGCCAGTCGTGCAAATCAGCGGACGGAAAGTACTGCTTCTGACAAGCATTCAAGACAGTAACAAAATCCGAGCCTTCCTGTTCAGCCTGCTCAGACCGAAGCCCTCGCATCAGCACTCCACAGAAAATTGCTTCCTGTCTTGAACGAAAGTTCTCGGTGACTTGTCAGGCTGGTAGTGCTACCTGTCGCAAGGCCCAGTTGTTGTTCCCTCCCGAGATCACCTTATGTAGAGGAACGTCCATAATGTCCATTCCTGCAATCCCTTGCTCACGAGTAAGACGATTCGACAGCACAATCTTCGGAAGAGTCAAGCCATAAACTCTGTTCGAATCCCACTCATGAGAAGTCTGCTTCCATGTCTTTGGCTTCTGACTTGACATGCCCTGTTGGTTCTGAGGAGATCTGGCACAGGATCTGTGACGAGAGATGCGACCCGACGAAAAAGCCTGGCTCCGTCGATGCGACCTAGGAGGAGTCCTGGACCGAGAATCTCGTCGACGTGGCATTGCTCACTGATAGGAAACAACACAGAGACTTCAGCCAAAACTACACTAACATGTTGTTGCAACACTGCACTAAACATGACATGACATGCAAGCAGAGTCCTGGAATGCAAGCACGGCAACCAAGCAAACTGGGCTCCCGGGTTTTCCTCTTGATGCTGAAGAAGACGAATCAGTACCCCCAACCTCGCTGGATCTGCTGAGCATGTGTCAGGGGAACCTCAAAATAGCGGGCGTCCTGATGCATCTCGAAGTGGTGTGAATTGCTTAGCAACTGCTACTGTGAAACCAGCAATAGTGGATCTGCTGCTGTGCATGACATACTTGTGGTCCCTCTTAAAGTGAACCACGCCATGAATGAGGCACTGCTGTTGGGCCTCGTCCCCTCCTCCAGATTTGAGCACGAAGTGCGTTCCTGGTATGCTGGCGTAGCCCTGAGTAATGACCGGGCACTGCCACTTCGCTGAATTGGTCACTCTATCAAAAGTCTGAATGAACGATGCATCATCGTTCCACGGAGTCGCCTGTGAATAGACCAACAGCTTCAGGACCGTCGGCTAAAGTAGCCGGGGCTAAGAAACGCGAGAAAATCATACCTTCAACTCCTGGAGCGTCAGAACCATGTGCCAAATGATATAGCTTTGTTGCTCAGCTGAAAGGTCCTCATGCGGAACAAAAGGCTCTCGCAGATCAAACGACCAATAAACATGAGCTGTTGATTCCAGGCACCTGACATGTGCAAACATCTGAGTGGAATCCCCGGCGTACTGGCACATCACTGTAGATAGATAATGCAGCTCGAAAGGGGGAGGAGCCTGAACAGCTGCAGTTGCACACAGTTTGACCACAGCAAACATATTACGCTCGATGTCCTGCTCAGCTGCAGCCTTCAGGATGATGCGATTCTGCCAGCTTTTGAACTTAACGCTGACTGCACCACCCACTACTCTAGAAAGCACCAACTCTGTGCGCAGGTCCTGACCGCTGGTAGTGAGAAGAGCGTCCCCTGCGTACTTCGGAGGTGCTGTGGGAGTGCAATCGATACCTGCAGAGATAGGAGGAGGTGGTGTGACGATTAATCCTCCAAATGAGAAATCGGTACGTCCTTCTTGACCTGTTCCACTGGAGGAGTCCCAGGAATGTCACGGCCTGAAGACTCCTGTGTAGACTTGGGAATATCAATTCCCTGGCACCAAAAACTTGGCAGAGGAACTTCGGATGGAGACGGACCTACCCCTTCATCATCAACAGGGTACAGCAAGATGTCCACTCCAACAACTTCCGAATCGAACGCAGGCTCCATGAATTCAAAAGCAAACGGACAAAGCATACACTGAGTCAGAAGCCGAGACGCTACCATAACCATGAGCTGACACTGATCAACGCTCTAAGTCACGCTCCTTGGTGAGCACCATGCGACTACTCGAGTCACCGGAGGACCTTTTGGTCACGAAAGCCCATCTCCTGCCAAAATCGGGGCACCATTCCACTGTTGGCTCCATAGGAGCGATTGGGCCTATCACCTGAAAAGAAAGCCGGCCACCCTCAAGCGCGGTACGCTCCATTAGTCTGTCCCGAAGGAGTACGACTTGTTATGGTACCATAATGGGCCGCACAACGACCCTGGCAGTTCGCATGAGCGAGTGTTGCCGGTGGCGACAAGGCCGCACACGGAGTATAGGTTGACACCACCACTCACACTTTCCGGGGAAGATCTTGTGGAGGATGAGTATACCTGAATGCTCTGACAGTACAAGTTCCAGGTAACATATTTGCAGCAACACTCATGCAACCTTTGCCCTCGGCTTGCCAGATTTGTGGCTTGGCCTGGTTGCCATTTCCATAAGCAGGTACGTCACCGAGCGTCCTCAGTGATATCCTCACCGCACACAGACCAGCTTTGTTAGCAGAGGAGTCTGTACGGGCGCCTCTGCCCCCTGCTTTGCAATCAGAAACGTTTACCAGTGCCCTTAGCTTAGAATCAGGGTGTACACACACACATACACACAGGCGCGCACACACACACACAGAGACAGAGACAGCCAGACAGCAGTCAAGTTGTGGGGGGCTGACTGTTGCTGGAGCGGCCGGCTGCGATCTTCGAAGCGTGGAATTATTCATTGCAGCGACACCAACAACAAAAGTCACAGACGGACAGACAGACAGCCAGGCGGCCAGCCAGCCTGGCAGGCCGACCGACGGACAGACAAAACGAGAGCCAAACAGACAGAGGGACAGGGAGACAGGGAGACAGAGAGACAGGGAGACAGGGATGCAGGAAGACACCACGACTCTGCTGACACTTCGACCGTTCCATCGTTTGGCTCACAGACATGAACACCCAGATCCCGCATGCTTAGCAACCTGAGAGGAAAGGGCAAGAAGCGGCTATGCCAAGCGATCCGAACCAACATTTGCTTCAACCGCAAACCCACCAATCTTCCTTCAGTGACAATGGGTTGCATATTGGACTCAAGCCCTCGGGAAATGGCGATGTGGCTTCGGCGTTGGATTTGCAATTTCGGCATTGCTTAGGTTGGGTTGGCTCCTTCAAGTTTTCGTCTTCAGGTTTCGAGTTTGGAGCTGGGTCCATATTTGTTTGGACTTCTCAGGTCACCGAAGGCAAGCCTAAGAGAGCGCCCGATAATAGCGCAAAAAAGAAAAGAACAGTAACAGTAATAGCGTGAAAAGCGCCGCAGCGCGCGCAAAACTCTGAAGGCAACACTTCCACGCAGGAACTTGGAAAGCAGTTAACATGAAATTGAGCAGGGCTGAACAGCATACACGAAACGGCAAGAATCAAAAGCTCTTGCATGCCAGCGACTGGCGTTTGCATCATCCCAGGACTTGCTTTTTGACACTTTGAAGCACAATTCACACGTTGAAGCCATGTCGGCGAGCTTCCGCCGGATCTGCAGGGCCAGTAGGCCGCCAGTTCATAAACAATCTATCGTCATGACGGATCTGCGCTGCGAGGCGCATATCCGACGGCCACAACGTCTTACGACTANTCGGCGAGCTTCCGCCGGATCTGCAGGGCCAGTAGGCCGCCAGTTCATAAACAATCTATCGTCATGACGGATCTGCGCTGCGAGGCGCATATCCGACGGCCACAACGTCTTACGACTAGTGTTGCATGCACCGGTTGGCGTCTGCGAACATCCTTGCGAGCGCAGCTTCGACTGCAACACACATGTCGCCTCCGCCGTGAGACGCACTGGATTCACACTGTCACGCTGCAGTTCATCCATTGTCTCCTCAAATCAGGGACATAAGAGCAGAAAGGTTTGGACCCTTGAGGTACTAGTACCCGTTCCTGCCTTGGCGACTCTTGTGAACGGCCTCACTTTGAAGACGAAGGAGCTCTGCGCCCATCGACGGGCATCTCTTTTGACATGGTCTCCGCGCTTGGACGGTGGCAGATTTGCCAGCATGTCACGCAGCTGCTGGGCTCTCTGCACGGCTTGCAGGCAAGGGGGCTTCGCACTAGCTTTCAGCATTCTCGCTGAGTGAGCCCCTCGCCAGAGTTGACGCTTCCACAGCTGATGGAAATCACACTCGCCACCACATTAATCTCTTCCCCAAGGAAAAACTCCCCCAATATTAAATCTCGATTCCGTGCGCGGAAAGGGCTCTCAAAAACACTTGTGCGGTTCGAAACCGCGGCCTTTCTGCAAAAGGCTTTGAAGCCACATGCTTTTCCGTTAGGCTGTAGCCCCCGTTTAGTACGAGGGGTAAGGATTAAGTAATAACCTGCAACCGCCAATTTCTTGCCAAGCATCACAGCAGCGACCTACAAGTTGTGCGAGTTTCATGCGATTGAAATAAATACTGGACTCNCTGCAACCGCCAATTTCTTGCCAAGCATCACAGCAGCGACCTACAAGTTGTGCGAGTTTCATGCGATTGAAATAAATACTGGACTCCCGCAGAGTGCCAGGCCTTGAGATCGATTGCTTTGGCCTTGGGCTTGGTCGAAGAAACCTGGCAAAAACCCAGATGATCAAGAATCGAGTCAGAAAACATGCAACCTAGTGTTTTGCCACAGCAACCTGCAAAGGAACCCTGCTTTCGAACCAACTGCGAGGTGAAGTTCAAGAATATGCCTCCCGGCCTTCTTTGCGACTGGCTCGGCCTTGCGTTTTGCAGAAGCAGCCTGACAAAACATCGAGTTGCATGGCTACGAGGTCTCCACATAAGGCATGAGCATCGTAACTTTTCGGACTCGGCAAAGCTCCGCGGCGCAGATCTTCAGAGCTAGGCCCAGATGTGCACTCCAAGGACTCTCGCACAGTAGCTATGGCTTGCTGGAACGCTTCCGATTGACGGAGCGGTAACCCCAGGAAGCTTCATGCCACTTCATGCGAGAGACCGTTCGCGGAACTTGGTAAGTACAAAGGGACACGCCAGGCCAATCTCAAATTCTTCAACGCTGGAAAACAGGGCATTTCGCTTTCTGCGGCCGCATGACGCGAGCAGCTCGCTTTGGAAGCGGCAAGACATGCGCTTCCTTTTCATCGCCCACGACCGGCAGCACAGGGCGTGGCTTGTACTGCGGCCGCCTCCTTTTCGGATCTCGCTTTCGCACACGCCCGGCAGCCTCCACAGAGGAAGCATCGCCATCATCTTTAAAACTGGCAGGTGCATGGGCAGCTGACGGCAGCGGAATCTCGGCGAACGTGCGAATCGCCAAGCGTTCTTGAATGTAATAGGCATGAGGACAATGTCCTTTTCGGATAAATACCAGCAAGAGCACATTGTTGCAGGAGGCAGTCCCGCACTGCTGCTAGAAGCTGCTGACGAGGCCGCCTTAATTCAAGAACACATGCATGAAACACTAGCGCATGGATTAAATCCTCAAACGAATCCGGATCCCCAAAGCATACGACATAAATTTGCCATCGCACTCTGGCCGGCACATGGGAGACAATGCAATGGTCTGTCCGCATGTCCGTCAGCTTCTCGAAAGAAATGCGGTGGGAGGCAATCGGGCGCTCGAACGGAGTCAAAATGCCATGTTGGAGAAGCAATCCCTGCAGCTGGGGAATCTTCTTCGTAATCACTTGGGCAACCATGGCATCTGCCATGCCCGGGTCCACACTTGCAGGACAGCCGGTGCGCATAATGAACATCCTTGCTGCGCCACGCGCACGCTCTTGCACAGAAGCTGGAGTCTTCCTGGCATCTTCGTGCAGGCGCCACAAAGCTGGAAGAATCACAGCGCCAACGCCTGGCAAGTGTTGCCTCCACAGTCCGGTGCCCTGGCGACTGATCATCCAGTCATCCGGAGACAAGGGTCGAACAATGCGCAGACATTCCAAGCGTTTCCAAGCCACCATTGTCCACAGCGTGGCCCGGCAGTCAAAGCACTGCTCGCCTTTTCGGATGCGGTAGTAGACGAGTCTGCACACGGGGCACTCCCCGTTGATAGTGCCTTGTTCCTGCCAGCAGTATGAACGAGCGACAGAAATGTTGCCTTCACTTGCAATGCAAGGAGCCTCGGGCAAAGAAGGAACAGGAGTGTCAGGGGCAGGGCTGTCCGTTTCGCATCTCGCCACCTTCCTTCAGCGATAAGATTGAAACATAATGGAAAACACTAGTCTCTCCACCGGCGGAAGTAAGGCTGCGACACCTGGGTTTGCTTCATCGATCTGGATCCGGGAAGCAGAAATCTGTCTTTCCCGTACTCCCTGTCGCTGTGAGAACCCAGCCTCTTCGACCGATGCCTTCTCGCAATCGCGGTCTTCGGTCAGCAGGGCGGCTTGGCTTTCAAGCAACTCACGGATTAATTGCTTGCGCACATACTCCGAACCTCCAAACCCCTGGCGCCTTGTGCGCCTGCGCCATTTTCATGATTCTCTCGCAGCCAGCGTCGTCCACAGGCCAAGCTTTGTCTATCTGTGACCACTGTTCATCCACAGATTTTTCCGCAAGTGTGGATGCCACCGCGTACTGGCGGCCTCCGACTGCGGACTGAATTTCTTCGACCAGACCAATCCCCAAGAGCTTCTCTACCGAAGCACCCGAAACGAGCATCTTCCGATCGAAAGATCCGCCCGGCAGGACCAGCAAGGCTACCTTCATGGGCCAACAATCATGCCAACAACAGCTTCTGCAGTGCTTCTGCAGCTGGTTTAAAAGAAACGGTTCGGCCTGGCCAAAAAACGAATCAGATCTGCGCAACCGATTCTGCGGAGCACGCGGCTCCTCAGCATCATTGACCACGTGAACAGGAACAAACGGCAGGCGATCGGAAGCCAGCCTCTTCTGTCGCGGCTTCACAGGGGGTTCGGGGTGTGCAACGGCTGTGCCCGTGCCGCTTTGGCTTCTGTCCATGTGAAGCGGCTCTGCGTGAGCTGTGAAGCCCGTCTCTGGCGGCGCCAAGGCCTGAGCAAGATCGTATTTGGGACTGCGAGGGCCCGTGCAATCTGTCCTGCTTGCATCTGAACTGAGCGAAAAACTTGACAGGGGCGGCCCTTCTCTGGTGAAGGTGAGTCGGAAAGAGGCGTTGTTGGCGGGAAATCACGATGGGCCTGGCCAGAATGGTTTGCTCTAAACAGCGAAGGGCTCCCCGTTCCAGGTGTCGACTCGAGATGCTCCACTTTTGGTTCTCAACTCAATAGCACGTACTTTCCATGTTGCCAGCTGGCTGTGCCTAGGCACGGCAAAGTCAATGAGAATTCAATGCTTGCCTTGTCCTTGGCCTCTACGTCCATCTTCAGTGCATCATCGTCTATGCAAAATACCTGGCACCGATTAAATCAAAGTTCCCAATGCTGGAAAGTTTGCCATGCCTTGTCCTTGCCATCATCGTCCAGGCTAGCTGCCTGGCGGGACAAAAGCACAGAGCGAGTCAGTGAAAATTCAATGTTTGACTTGTCCTTGCCATCTTCGGCGAGGCGCGGTGCATCATCGTCTAGGCAAATAGCCTGGCCCCGGCACGAAGCACAGGGATGCAAGAAGGACACAGGAGAGCNGACTTGTCCTTGCCATCTTCGGCGAGGCGCGGTGCATCATCGTCTAGGCAAATAGCCTGGCCCCGGCACGAAGCACAGGGATGCAAGAAGGACACAGGAGAGCAAGGGCATGAACAAGCCGGGTGGGCCATCCGGCCATCTCGGGAGGGCCAGGGCTTCTAATCAAGATTGAGCCCAATGCATGGGCTACGGCAACGGCTATGCCGGCAATCCAATACCTACTGCGCCAACTGTTCTACCGTTCTACCGGCTCTTATACGCCATTACCGGCTCTTATACGCTATTACCGGTCTTGCTGGCAAACCTAATGTTTACTGGTGCTTTGCTGAGGTGGTTTTTTAGGGTTTCGGTTTAGACCTCTAGGGTTGGGGCTCGGCTTCCGGTTGAGGTTTGGGTTTCTTCGGGGCTCGTCTCTTCACGGCTTACGACTTCGGATTGGAGCTAGGTGGCTTTCGGTGTTGTGGGGTTTGGGGTTGCCTCGACTCTTCTGGGTGTTCAGCCTTTGTCGGTTCTGGATTTCCGGGTCGGGCTTAGGGGCTTCGGCGTCGAATTTGGCTTAGGCATTGCCTGTCTTTCTGTTTGGTTGTCTTTCGTTCGTTCTCTCTTTCTGTATCTTATCAATCCTGCTCTTCCTGTCACCCTTCTTTCCTAAGCCTTACTTCGTTCTTCTTCGGAGACACGAACAAAAATCACGAACAGGATACCTTGAAGGTATCGATAGACATAGTAATACAGGATTCTTCGTGAGCTCGCGGCTCGCTTGCAGAGGCAAGTTTGAGGAGTCGATTTTTCAGACATGCGGCAGCCCGGAACCAGTTCACTTGTCAGCACATTGGAGACGTTGAATTCAGAGGGCCGAGGGCCCATTTTTCAGGTCATGCCTGGGCCCTCTCGTCCGAGACTGTGACTCCCAGCCACCAGAAACGAAACAAGCGACACCAAAAGAGCGCAGAAGGGATGCCGCTTGCCACCCTCCCCTGTGCATCGGTATGTTCAAAGGCAGCTCTCCAGCAGCGATGGTTACTTATGCTACTTATGCTACGCAAGATGATGTTTCCTCTCCGACACTTGCAAAGTCAGCCCAAGAAGTGGGAATTATCAAACCACGCACAGGGTGCTCCGGGAACACAAGGACAACGCCAAACTTGCCAGCTTGCGACGAAAATCGCAACGCTTCGCCGAGAAAGGAAAACACACGCAGAACCATGCCAGACGTGGCCGGAAGCTATTTTCGAGATGCAGGTGTAGCCCTGTAGTGCCTCCACATGGAAACCTGCCCCCCGTGGGAGATCCGCGGGCACGTGTCCGCTACGGGGGCAGATACAGCCGGTGTACAAATGTGTACAAATCGAGTTTCAATCTGAACTGACGAGCTGCGAAGACGTCGGATGCTGTGTCATGGTACTCGACCAATCTCATCGCAGCTGCTGCTCGCTCGCAGGCCTGGGTACTCCACTCGGAAAGCAGCAGTTCAGTGGCTCACAGCCTGCATGCCTCCACGACATTCTGCTGGGCTGAGGTGATGTTGGGGGCACTTCCCATTCGGATCCAGATCCCGACCTGCCAGTGCGCACAGGACTTCAGTGGCAAAGAACAAAGTTCTGCAAGGGGTGTACCTTCTGGAGGAACTGCAGCCAGTGCTCCAGACTGCGTGCTTTGGTGATGAGCATCTGTCTGATGTCAAGAGGTTCACCTTAGCTTTCTTATGTTTTTTAATGTTTAGTAACAGAGTCCAGGGATGTCCTCTGATCACATGAGGGAAAGGCTTGCTGTCCGCTTCGGGCTTGTATCGGCATCCAAGAGTTTCCGCGTTCGCTGTTCAACCTTGTGCCCGGGAACACTCGAAGATGCTTTGCAAAGAGCTCCCTGCCTTGAAGCTGCATCTTTCTGAAGTCAGTGTGCGAGTATAACATGCTTCAGAGGCGCCGCAAGAAGCATTGGTTGAGCTCCAACTTGCGAAAATGCTCTCACGGAAATAGATACTGCCTGCTCCTGCGCATCAAACCACGGACACGGGGCCGGGGGCTTCTAGAAATGCAAGCAGATGCTCTGATGCCTCCTGTCCAGCATCGAAGAGATCGTAAGCCATCTGGATGAAAGCATCAGCCGTGGAAGGCAATTGTCCATCAGTTTCCTCCCACCAGACCCCCGACGCCGTCTGCTGTCATACGCTCGGAAAGTGCTGCCGTTGCCTTGCCAACAGAGGTCATGTCCTCCGCGCACGAGAACAGATTCATGCTGACACATCCCACGTGACATGGTATTCCCCCGGAGGAGAGGGTCTGTCCTGTGGGCAACTCAGCAATCCATGAGGTGTCAGCACCTGCGAGAGGCTTCATTGGAAACGATACAGCACTTATCTTGCCATCAACCACACGGGTCCGCATGAACGAGCTCAAGCACAAGTAAAAAGGACCTGCACATGACCACTGCTGATGCCCTCTGGAAGCAGTGAGAGTCCTGCAATGCACTCAGGCCGGAAAACCAAAACCACAAAGAACGTTGCACACTGTGGACGCAGTTGCAAACTTTCAGAACTTTACTTCGCCAAGTTCCTAGAATACCGTAGTCCACGATCTGACTTACCTTGGCCATTCCCCCCAATTGCCCGCTGCCCGGTCGCAGAAGTCTCTTCTCGGCATCAGGAATCTGAGGTGCTCACACCTGCCTGCAATCGCTGCGCAGCCATGCCAGTCATGCAGATGGCAAAGCGGTCCCCTCCTTCAACCTGCTACAAACTGTTACATGACAGAGGGGTGTGTCGCTGTCGAAAATTGAAAGGCAGCCTTCATGGCACTCACTACGATGTCGCCAAAGGCAACCACAAAAGCCGGTCCTGGAGTGAAGCTACCAGGGGCCAGGTACCACTTTAAGAGCTCTCAGCAATGCATCAACTGCAACAGCACCGTCCGTTCACAGGCGAAGGTGGTCCCACTACTTCTCCCTCAGTCGAGTCAGAGAACTTCGTAGCTGGAATTTACCAATAGACCATTCCCGTGGCGAAGGTGGCATCTTGAGGCACGGCATGTTGGCATGAAGACTGCACCGGAGACGTGCGAGCAGGCCAGGCAAGTCCTTTGCAACTGCCCGTGTTAAGCTGTGCAAAAGGTAAGATTCGCAGGCCCTGGCTGGCGAGCAGCGATGCCTCACTTCCTGCTGTGTCCTCTTCCAGAATTTTGAGCCGACGGTCAGAGAGGCTGCGATCGCAAGTCTCCTTGCCCCTGTAGAGAACCAAGATCGAGTCATCGCAAGCATCGTTCTTTCCACCGTGGCCTCTGGGTCAGGTGAGTCATGTATGTTTGGTGGTTGCCAGTGCTTCGCGAGCAGTGGAGTATGGCATCGACAGACTGACAGCAGCTTTGTGGACGGGTCTCCGGCAACCTGCGCGGAAAGCTCGGCGCAGCCGAAAAGGAAGTTTGCCCACGATCATTGGGCAGCGCACGAGCTGGGCGAGTGAGACTGTCCAAGCCAGGTCTGCAGCACCCACCCAACCTTGACATGCACGCATACCGCATACCTAGCCCATACCTTGACCGGATCTGCTGCAAAATGCGAATACTGGACAGTCAGGGGACGCGGGTGTGTGTAGTATGCCAGCTGCTCCTGCAAGGCACGCTTTCTGTGTGCTGCGTCAACACTCTCAGCAGGAGAGACAGGAAAGTCCTGATTCCAGGCAAGAGTGGCAAAAAGGCTGCTCGAGGAGCTTGCCTTCGTGGAGTCACTGCGGCGCTAGCTACACCACGACGCAAGCTGCCAGGAGCTTGCCAAACTTGGTCAGGGCTGAGGGCATTGCCGAGACGGTTTCAACCTTCTGAGCCAAGAACGGCGTCTCCTCAGCAGATTTGCGCAGAGAGAGTGGCTGAATAGCAGACCAGCTCTTCGAAACTTCTGGACTGGCCACCCCGGCCTCCTGCAAAGGACGATCCTGAGACACATCCGCACCAGTCCTGAACCTCCGAACATTCGCGGCAAATTCGCGAATAGGCGATGCAATGGCAGTAGCTCCAGCAAGGCTGGCCGGCTGGCCTTCTAACTCTCTTGAAGAAATTGTAGAGGCAGTGTTCCGACACTGTTGGCCACAACTTGCCAGCTTCAGCCTCAGTCTGCAGTCTCTCGCGGCACTGCCGCCAATGGCCGTCATGACGGGCCTTGAAGGTGCTTCCTGCTTCCTGTGTGAGGAAGAGAGAGAACAAAAGCCCGGTCTGGGTTCCAACCTTGATCCAGGCTCTGACTCTGGAACGTTGTCGACGTCGATGAGACTTACACAAAAGTGAGTGCTGCGCGACTAGAACGACACCAACACATCCGTGACCAGGATGTGGGGCCGCGGAGCGAACGAAAGCTGGGACCTGGCAACACATCTCCTGGCGATGCCTACAGCAATCCATCGGGACGCATAGGAGCACCTCCTCAGCAGGAATTCCTGGCGGTCGCGCCCTGCGATTGCTACTGCCGTGCTTTTTCCAGTCCGACACCTCCCCAATGTCACGTGACGACCTTTCTGCCAAGCACCGGGCAGATCCACACGAGGTCCGTTCGGAAAGATGGAGATCCGCCAATCCGAAACTGAGCGCGGCCGCATGACAGTTCCGAAGCCCCGTGGGGTCTAGGGCCCCTGCACACAACCGCCAATGTTGGCTTGCGAATGGAGGAAGAGCCCTGAGAGCAGCGCGAGTTGAAAAGCTAACCTGCAATCCTCCCACGCTTAACGGGCTTAACGTCTTCCTTCGGCAATCTGCAACCTTCTCCCGTCCTTCCTCGGCCCGGGCCCGGATTTGGACTTTGGGTGGCAACCGCCCACGTGCGTTTGATGGCTCCCCACGCCCTTCCTTGACCCCGTCTCCTCCAAGCTGCTAGCCGAAGCAACCCTGGGCTGACGAGGCCTAGACCCCCCAAGCAACAACACACAGTCCCTGGCAGGGCGGACAGCAGCTAGCAGCTTCACACAACTAGCAGTTCGCAAAGACTGAGAATGAATCTGCTCGCCTTGTATACCGCCCCTGTAAGGGGGGCCACGCAGGCGGCTCGCAGCTTAGCATCAGGCAATGCCTCAACTTGCATCAGTGTACAGTGTACTGGCTGATCAGCTCGGTTTTCTGATGGTCTGAGAAGACTGCGTAAGCACCAAGCGGCGAAGATTGCCTCAGTTATCTTCCGGAGCAAAAGAGTTCTCTTGTGCATGTTCGGAACTTTCGGTGTCCCAGCCTGATGGTTCCAGGGTCACTCTTGCAACAGATTCTCCCTCCCTCCCTCACACGAAGGCGGCCCCCAAAAAAGGAAGCAGAAGTGGTGAAGTACGGCAAATGTTGTTGACATATGTAATGTTGACATAGCCGTAGTAGACCGAAACAATGTCAAGTCACGTCATGCGAGAAGCAGAAAACAGAACAGAAGGCTCCACTTTCCCAGTTGCACGAGAAGCCACGAAGACTTGCCTGGCTGCGAAAGACTCGGAGCGCAGGCTAATAAACCCTAAATAAGGCATAGACAAAATGCGCTGCTTTCTTCACCGAGCGCTGTTCGCCTTTGAAGCCCAGGCTGACATGTGCACGAGTGGCCACATGCCAGCATCCCAACAATATCTTCCTCAAGTCGCGTCTGACGAGTACAGGACAGCCTCGCCAGCAAAACCATAGAAGACGCGGAACCTTCAGTCCGGCATCTTCTATCATCCTCCATGCCACTGGACACCGCTGGACTGCTTCACTCCATTTCACTCCAAGACCAGGCGGAGACGGCCGCCAAGACCGTGCTGATGCCGGCAAGAATATCCACGATGAGATTCGAAACGAAGACCTGCCAGCCCGTTTTGAATGCCAGATATTTGTAAAATCTTTCCGTTTTTGAGATGCTCAATTTGCGTGGTCCATTATGCCTATGCCCTATGCGGTATGCACCATTCATCAAGTAGCTGCAACACTGTCATGTGCTCAGGCGACGGTATTAATGTCAGTACATCCTCTGTCTCCACAAACTGACGAATTCAGGGTCCATATTTTTCCACGAGTTTCTCGACATGCCTTGAACTACTTGGCCACGCATGTCCACGTGCACTCTGCTGGGAGAGGATGATCATGTCGACTCAGCTTGCCAATATGTGCGTGTCTTGGCCATCAGGTACCAGATGGCAGCCAGGTCTGGGACCATCGCTTGCCCCCGCCACGTCGAAGCAAAGCGGCTACTCGGTCTTGACGTGTCTGCTCAGCTACGGCCAGTGGCGTGTAGAATCCGGAGAGGATGTTGGTGTCAATTCCGGGAGCTCCAAGCAGGGCTTGCACGATACCTTCGTGACCATGTTCTGCTGCTGCATGTAATGCCGTCCAGCCACTGGAGTTTGCGTTGACATCGATAGTTGATACCTGCAGAAGAACTTTCAAGATTTCTAGCCTCCCTCGCTCCGCTGCATATTGCAATGCAGTGCCTTCATCAAAGAAAACCTTCGAATTGACGTCCAACCTGGGAGTTGCAAGAACCAATCGCAAAAGATCGACATTCCCTTCCTGCACGGCCGCCCGTAAAAGCTTGCCAGGGAAGCCAATCCCTGCCACAAGCTCTTCCCGTACACTTTTAACCTTCCTGACCAGCTCTCTGAAGTTCATGACAGTGTCTGTGCTAACTTCGGCCCTGGCAGCAAGAATGGAATCTGCGATCTCCTCAGACTCGCTGGAGTCTGTTTGGAGGGCCAGTGCCAATACTGAAGGAAGTCCCACGCTCATGTCCGGCCTCTTCAGAAACATCCGAATGAACTGCACCCGACCGTTGATCGCAGCCAGTGACAAGGGGGTGAAGCCCTCAGTCGTGCAAGCATTGAGGTCTATGCTTGGCCAAGACAGCAAAGCTTCTGCCGCCACGACCTGGTCATGTTCTACCGCAACGTGCAGGGCGGTGAAACCTCCCGCTGCTTGAGCGTTAATGTCCACGCTGGAGGAAGCATCTAGAATCTGCTGCACAACCCTCCTGCTGCCACGCTGTACTGCAAGATGTAGCGGCCTGAAACCGGCACTGCACTTCGCACTGCTCAGGTCTTTGTTGAGGTCCAGTGAAGGGCATGCAAGAATCTGGGCAAAGATGGCTTCGTCAAGCTCCTTCTCAATCGCGATGCGCATCGATCTCGCATCGATATCAAGACCAGCATGGGAGAGAAGCAACGTTACGATCTGGAACCTGTCGTTGGACAATGCTATAGTCAGTGCACTGTCCCCGTTGTCTGCTTTTGCATTCACGTCCGTGCGTGCATCGGCAAGGAGAAGCTGCAGAGCAGCTCCATGCCCCTCTCTGGCAGCCAAAAGAAGTGCGGTGCATCCGACCGATGTGTCATGAGCATTCACATCAACATCGGGTACGGCCAGTATTAAGCGCAACAGGTCGTCCCGACCTTGTTCAGCAACCAACATGATGGCAGTTTTGCGGTTCAAGAAACGGTTGATGTACTTCACGTCAATCGTAAACTCAAGCTTGCAGAGCGCTTTGGCAAAGCTCAGGCCGGCAATGGCTTGTCGTGGGGTGATCAAGCAAGGTTGATCTCGGAAGAGCTGTCGTAGATCTGCTTCAATGTTTGCGACGACATGTGTGATTGCAGTTCTGTCTCTCGCAACAGTCACTTTGAATTTCTCTTGCATGAAGAGGTCGCTGGCTGTGGCAGCAGACATAGCGGACCATGTCTTTAGGACCTGCTCCTCGATCTTCGCTTCCTGGCCCTGCTGACTTTGCATGCATGCAAGCATCAGTCGATGATGCTCCGCCAGACTGGGAGTTAGCCCGAGGAGTGTGGGGGTCTTGCAGGAAACGAAAAGCTCCGCAGATGGCCAAAGTTTGGCATTGAAGCCATCATCCCAAAGAGCTATGACAGTTGCTCCCAGATACAGAGTAGTAAGGCAACGCTCCACCGATTGCTTTTGAAGAACTTCATCTTCTTTGGAAAGCTGCTCGTAACACCCGTCGTCGTTCCAGGGCTGAGGAACACAAGCGAAGTCAAGCCAAACGTACTCGATCCAACGGCAGGCCTCGGATGCAAGGACCTCCTTCAGTCTGGCAAGTTTGAGTCCATCCGGATCGAAATGCTTTTTGCTGAGCCAAACGTGAGTGACTGCTGCGGTGGACCGCTTCAGTTCGCCGCTCACAATCTCTTGAAAGGGTATGATGCGCCACTCCAAAAGCTTCCTTTCCTTCAGTGTTTGGTGTGGCGGGCATCGCTGAGGCAATTTGATGAGGTCCTCCTTTCCTTGCAGCAACAGTTGAGCTATGAATAGCCTGATACCCTGCGCTCTACAGTAGCTCTGGCACAAGAACCCGAAGGCTGACAGTCGAGATCAGTCAAGTCTCGGAGAAACCAAAATCCTACATGTAGCTCGCTCAAGATGCCATATGTTCTTTCGCCCGGGCTTGGTGCTACAGCTGCTACATGTTTGCGAACCGTCTCATCATCCCTGATTGACTCCACAACCGCCTCATCGACCCATGCTTCCAAATGGACCTTACAACGGCCTCCCTGCCGTTCGCCGGTGCTCTGCAGCTTCGAGGTCGAAGCCTCGAAGATGTGTCCAAAAAGCTGCTCACCGGCTGCACTCGCCCAAAGCCGTATTTGGATTTCATGGCCAGCTGCCATGGCATTTTGGGGCAATCTAGCACAAATCCGCACAGGCTCTCACTAAGCTCGATGGACCGCAACACTTCTGAAGCTTGAGCTGCTACTTGCTCCACCCTGGAAACCATGGTGCAGCAAGAACTGACATCCTGGCCGCAGTCAGCTTAGAGCACTCAAGAGCTATCAGAGCAGCTATCAGAGTCACACGAAATCATCACTTTAAGCCCCATGCTCCCCTGGGAAGGGGAAGAACAGCAAATCAGAATCCTGCAGCAGATTGATAGTCTGAAAAGGGGACCTAAGTGAGACCAGACTGGAGCACCACGCTCCTGCACCAGCCACCACAAGCCTTGACCTTCAGCAGCAGGCATAGCATTCCGGCACCGCGACTCACGTAGTTTTGCTCAGCAGCACGCGGGCGTCAATCCCAACGGCATCCGCAGGAAACGGTCCCCGTGGTCTCAATAAGACACCTGATTTGATGCAGCCGGCCGCAGCCGGCGGCGGAGCGGCTGCATGCAGGGAACAGGGAACAAGCCTAACTGGCCTTGTAGGCCTTCGTCATCGCCTTCAGCTTTGCCTTCCTGCGAGGCATCGACGAATCTACAGATTCTCGGAGTCTCGGGGGCCCGGGCGTCTCTCGATTCACATCTGAGGTTCACGCAGGGGTCGCAGGGTTCAGGGACATTTGCGGAGATGCTTCGGATCTTCTCCAGCCGCTCCTTATAGCTTCGAGCCACCGTCAAGTCCGACTGGCAGCTATGCCATTCCGGCTAAGGCAGCTGCAGGAAGTCAAAGTTCAGCACCATTGCTGCAACTATGCCATGTCACTATATTGCATTCATGTTTTGCATCGGTCCAGGTCTAAAATGAGTCCAGTTAGTCCCGACCTGTTACGCCAAAGCTCAAGGTACATAGACTCATAGACTGTACACAGTGTATGTGGGGGTGCAGATCGTGGCGATCTTCTGAGAGTCAGCAACACCCTGTGTTCTTGACGTCCGTGCTGTTGGTGCTGCAAACAGCTAAGCTGCGGCCAGAACGGTGACTATGCGGAAACTCAAACATCTCTCACAGGCAAACTAATGCTTTTTCCTCTGAAGTACTGACGGATGGACGCAGCGCAGTGGAGCTTCTGCTCAAACGTAAGCTCGTTTCAGGCTGAGGTTTCCTTCCTTGCCGGGTGCTGCAAAATGGTGCAAATCTCCTTTAACCAAACCGATGCAGAGAAACGTAACTACAAGGAAACCAGAGTTTTCTTGGGCGTGCCATCGGCTTTGTTTTTGACGAGAAGACAACGTCCGAAGAAATATGGGAACATACTTTGACACCGTACCTATTGAAACGGTGCTTGTGGCTTGACTGGGTGCTGTGGGATGTGGACCTAGTGTCCAATCGTCCGCGTGATTTAAACCTGCAGCTAGAGGAGCAATGCAGAAGCAAAGCTGCACAGGCCTAGAGAAAGAGTGTCGTTGCCAAGCGCTGGATGGCTCTTCAGCACATGTCTGGTGTATGCTCCTGTACTCAGTGATAGGTGAGACTCGCACACTTGCATCTGTAGTAAGCTTTCAAGGATGGTGGCATCAAGGACACCAACTGTCTCATCTTGAGAAGCTTCTGGCAGTTGCAAGTGCTCCACCCACTCACCGTTCTGTACACTGGACGATCTCACGTGGTTCCGATCGCCGAAACCCACTCATCTTGTCACAGACCGTCTGGCGGACCCTGAAGTCCTGCGGACGCAGCCAGAAAATCCACACAGCGGCCTTGAAGGAAGCCATAATGGCGCAATTAACCTATCGTGAGCGCCAGAGCGGGGGCCCGGACCAAATACCTCATGAGTCCATGAACTTTATGATCTCCTGGTGCTGGAGCAACACCCAGGGACAATTATGCATTTAAGAAACACAAGCTGGAAAAGCGATCCGGGTGCCCCTGTGGCCTGGCCTCTTGCAACACCAAAGCGGCAAACTCAGCCAAGAGAATCGGGAGCAACCGAAAAAACTTTAAAAACATACGTATGAAAATTACACATGAAACAAGCGAAAATACAGCAACCACACACTCGCACTGGCAGTTCAAACTGCTCGATTTATTTGTTGGTTTGGATTCTACTGAATGTTGTTCTTTTGTTGTTTGATGCGTTTTGTGATGCATGGTGCGGGTTGCATTTTCCTCATCCTATTCCTTAAGAAGTATGTTTGACGGATTGTAAATTCGGGATGTCACGTGTTCCAGGACGGGTGCTGGAGGGTGTGCGTTTCGCGGTTCGTGTGCCGGGGAAGGGAAAACACCGAGGCTCGAAAGCAAAAGCACGGTGCGGTTCGCGCCCGTTTCACATCTGCCGTGCCCGTGAATGCAGCAGCATTCAACCAGTGCTCAACGGTTGCGGGATCCCGGCCCGCCATTGATGCCGCCAGATCCCGCACAAACAAAGCCAGCTTCGGGATTCCTTTTGCACACGGACACGATCGCTGTTCCAAGTGCCTGGTTGATGGTCCCATCTTCAGGTTCTGGAGCCACGGAAGCTGCTCTGGGCTAGCAGGGCCCTGCGAACTGCACAAGCGGCTTTGCCAGGCCTGGCGGCCGGCGCTGTGTCTTGGGATGCCGAATGCGCGGAGCTCGGATTGTCTTCGTAGGGGCTGGGAAGTCGACGCGCTCGCCGTTGACAAAAATCACGGGCTGTCAGGGCAGGTGCGACAGGTGTGGAAGCGAATCAACGTATGCAGCTTTGTATCTTCCTAGGGCCTTGCCTTGTACTCGTCGGGCATGCTCGGATGCATGACAGGACCTGATGTTCCGGTTAGCCAACACGTCGTGCCGTTCTTTGAGGACCAAAGGCTGAAGAGGCCACTGTTTCTATACCTCTCGATATGGCCAGAGAGACCTCGATGAGGCCTTTGCAGCGGCTGGGGTCGTCAGTGACATGACGGCTGCAGCTGCTTGTGAAGGCTGAGAACCGATCTGGCTCCAGGACGCTTCACAGCGCATGCTGGGGTCCAATCCCGGAAAAGAGCATCCCTGCCAACAGGATGCTCATGAATTGCTGCGGCCGCGGATTTCATAAAGCAGCCGCACCTGAAGTTGTTCGAGTAGCTGTCGGGCATCCTCATGGCTGACGAGTCCGACCAGCGCATACCTGGATGTGCAAGACTGAAACGACTACAGGACAATCACAGCAAAACTTTCTACTTACGTGCAGCCCAAAGGCCCCAAGCTACGTCCCCTAGTAAAATCAACGGGCAAGTAGACGAAGTCATACCTGACGGTCACAGCCAAGAAAACTGCAACACGAACGCGTGACTCTAGCCGACTTCGCTGCAGCGTTGACCCTTCTTGGAGCGCTCCTGCCATGGAATCCCGCCCTGTCGAGCAGGTCGAGCACATTTCGGCGGGAATACCTGCAACTTACGTAGAACTACAAGAAGCCGTTGCGGCAGCCAGGACTCAGAATAGTGCATAACCTGAGGCCGCCACTCCTGTGGCACGTTTCGGAGCATGACCTCACAGAAACTACCGAAAAGCATTGAATCCTTCGGATGTTCAGCGTGCTTTGGGTTGGTTCCAAGCCAAGGACAAACAGGGAAATCGGGTGTGCCCCTCAGGCTATGAGGCTGACGACCGCTTCTGGTTTCTGGTGTACAACGACATGTCCAGGCTGCATTTTAGCGATGTGACACGTCGTGCGCGTGACCCACATGTGCCTCCGCAAGAACCTTTTCAGCACATAAAAACGCAGCGCGCAATCGCGATATACCACCATGCAACATAAGCAGTGTCATATAAATGCGGCATATAACTCAATAGACAGAGATTAGCTAGCACAGTGAAGTTGATTGTCGAACAAGTGCATGGACACATTCGGCAGGCCAACACATTGCCGTCTGATACAAGAAAGCTAAGACAGCGTAGATTGCGCAGATTGTTCAACACAAGAGCCAGAAACGAAGTTGTGCTTTCTGTGTGCCTGCATGGCAGATGGGGAGGGTGTCTGATTGTGCTTGTGCATGCATGCTCCCATACACATGCACATGAGGACATACGGATGAAATGCAATTAACTATCACATTCAGATTAATTACATGTATACTGTATATATATATATACAGGCAATTATACGTGATACATGCACAATGCACAAAATCATCTGCAAAATGGTTCAACGTATACATGCATACAATCATACAGGCATGCCTGCGGGCCTTTGTGGTGCAGGCGTGGGATATGGTCTCAGCATTGGGACCCGGACATGCAGGCTGGAATTCTGTGTCGTTCTGTTCATGAGCGTTGCAGCTGTTGCAGGAAGTTGGTTAGCGATGTCATCAAATGCACTTGCTTGTTACGTTCTCTTGTGATGCACGCTGCCAGCAATTGACAGGAGCCTTTGGCTGCTGCCCAAACCCATTCCATGCCGGTGTGACTGAGTCGCTGACAGTCATCCGATCAGCATCTTCGATGACTTCACCTTTCACGAACGCACCCCGAGGACTGCGAGTCTGTAACTGCCATGCTCCACTTGTGTAAAAGCTTCGGTGGCCTTGGTGGGTTGGGCTGGCTTCACCAACAAGCGCATCATCAGCCGATGATTGATCTAGTCTCGAAGGCACGGAGGATGATGGCACCGCTGCACTCGTGGCAGTGTCGTTGCCAGAACTGGACACAACGCCAGGTTCACCGGGTCCTCCTGAAGCTTTAACATAGGAGCTGCCAGTGCTCCCAGTGTTCACTGCATCAGAAGCCACGCCATTCTGGGAACCTGCACAAATGACAGTCGGCACGAGACTCTTGTCCGTGCATAGCCGCGTAATGCCGCAGAGCCCGCCTTCACTAGCTTCACAACACCTTCTGGATGTCGAGCTTGGCGATGCGAGCCTCGCGGAAACGTCAGCCTGCGAGCATCAGCGACTCTCATGTGCAAGTAGCGCATCTTTATTTATGTTACTTGCTTCGGGCCTGAAGTGCTTGCTCCACGAGGCCCAGAGTCAGCACTGCATCGCAGGAGCGAGCTCGTCGCATCTCTCGTGGGCTCTCTTCCTGGTAATAGTTCTTCGACATCGTAGGACTGAGCTGTGAAGGGCCAAGGGGTGAGCTCACAGCCTCTACCAATTCGAAGAAGGAGTTCTTCACCACGAGCTGGATGCCACGGCCGCTTCCGGTCTGCAGCTCCCCCAGGTCTGCAAGCCTCACACACAGAAGAACACCAGTGGAGCAGGGCCGGGACGGGAGCTCAGGTTATCTCAGGTTGCAAGCAAGCTAAGCAAGCTACATGATGTCATGGTGTTCAGGAGAAACTTCTTGGAAGATCTCCTCCACAAACAAGCCTGGAGCCTGTGCCAGTGCAAGTTTTTGCTAGGTATGACAGCCAAGAGTGAATCAAGGCCAACAAGCCACCAGCCTGTCCAGCTTCCTCGAGATTACTTCGAACCTCCTGCCGAACTTGTGCTTTTCAAAGGCTGCACCGGAAGCTGCCTGCAACCAATGGACCAAGCCCTCAACCTCGGCATCATTCGGCGCATGTCGCCCCAAGAGGTGCACGAAGACGCGGCCTCAAAAAATGTTCTTCGAACCATGAAGTGAGACAGTGTAAACTGGCAATAAATTGCCGAGAGATCATCGTACATCTTGGAGAGACACTGTCCAGGAGCCGTCCTAGCCGATCGCCCAGCAGCTTTTCGCACCCACGCCGCCTCGGCGGAAGAGGCGATTAGTACTCCGAATATTCGTCGGGCGATGCCCGATGTCGGGGACAGCCCGAGCTTCTCACGCAAAATTGGCGGCTCGAACTGCAACAGCTGGTCTCTGAGTCGAGCCTTCATCTGTCAGCTCCTTCTGCTTCTCCTGTCTGCAGTTCACATGCAACATCGTGCCACCTGGCTCATGAAGCTCATCTGTGTCCTGAGCCCAGCTGTGTAGACCTCGAAGGGTCTGCCACAACTCTTGCACCCGTAGGAGCTGCAGAATCGATACACAGGTGTCCTGGCCCGCAATGCTACTGATAAGAACAGTCTGCAGATTGCTAATGGCTAATGGCTCGTGATAGTGATCTCGTGGGCGCCTGCACGCCGACGATCGTGACTTTTACAGTGCGAGATGTTGTCAGCGGCACAGCAAAAGACTGAAAGACCTTCGAGTCTGGCTGCGGATCACGGCAAAGACAAAGATGCAGCATGATTGTTGTTTGCGCAACTCAGCGTGCCTGTGTGGATAGAACTCGGGGCACGTGCAAAAAGCCACCCCGGCGGTCCTGGTCGCCTCGCTTCAACGTGCTTCAGCGCTCTGTATGGAAGCAGGATCGAAACGCCCCGGCCTTCGAATTCCTCATCTTTGATCGCAGCCACCTCAGCCACTAATACACCGAAGATCACTGAAGAGTATTGCGTCTCAATCAGAACGGGATGTCTCTTTGAACGGCTTGAGGGCCTGGCCTGGTGCTCTGCGCTCTCCGTATCTGCCAGCTGCAGAAGCAGATCCAAGACCGCCTTTCGAGTTTCGAAGACCAAAAGGCACGGACCACAGTTTTCATCACTTTTCAGCTTTCCGCCGCCTCAGTCCTCTCCAGGAGGCCAAGCCCCAGCGCGAGAACGTTGCCCTTGCAAAAGCTGCAATGAAGAAGCGCAGCCACTCTCTTAAACTCTTTCAGTCTTTCAGCTTCGCGCTCGAAGACCCGACAGCTTCGGATCGTGATCTCCAGGCCCGTGCCTAGCAAGCTAAGCGGGAAAAGCTAAGCCTTCGAGTCTTCACGGCTTCTCGCGTTTGACTCTCGAGTCAGCTCAGCTGCACGTTGCCGATCGTCAGGCCATGAAGGCGGGTCCGGGTCTGCAAAACCCGTGAAGTGAAGATGGCACCTGTCAGACTGCCCGCCGCACGAAAAAGCCCTTCCGACGGTGGACTCGAAGAGAGAGCCGCTGAGCCGAGGAACGCAAGGAGTCGATATGCGCCGCTCCCAGATCCATCGTTGCCTACTCCCGGCAATTCACGAGGAGATGCTTTGGCAGCTAAGCTCACTTGGGGCCCCGGGCCTCCTTCAGCCGACCATAGAAAGCAGCTTCCCGAGGCTTATACGCCTGCGTTCAGGCTTGGAGTTTAGGCGCACTCACCGCACTTTGCCCATCGGGACTGCCTGCCTCTGGTGGGGGCGGTGGTGAAGTGGGGGGAGGAGGCCGCGATTGTACTTCCATGTTTGGGCCTGCGTCGTTCAAACCTTAGATGCGCTGCCCAGCTGCCCCCAAAGGCAACCGAGGAAGAGGACTCAGCAGACCGCATCCCTGAATTCTGAATGCGGTCTGAGCAGCACCGCAGGAGCTACAAGACTATAGGGTAAGTGGAATATGTGAAACGGCACATCATGATGATTGTTGAGCTGGCAAGGCTTCGGCACAGCAAGAACACCGAACACATTGAGTGCTTGTGGCATGCGGTTACCCCTTTGGCACTCGGCTCGGCCCCGTCTCTGTTTCGACCAGTTAGCAATCGTTCCTTGTTCACTACAGATTCCTCCAAGTGCTGCAGAACACGCAGTCTGCTACTGCTAAACATCGCGAAGGGCCGTCCCGCTGGAGTCTCACGCAGCAGTTCGAGTGGTGCGACTTCCATGACTCGCGAAATCAGTGGATGTGACGATGAGGACCGAGGTTCAATGCTCCAGTTCTTCTGCATCTGGCCCGTGTGCCGAAGAACTCCTCGGGCTCCCTCGACATCTGTGGACCAGGTCTCGGCGTCCTCCGACCGGCGTCCGCGGGCTTTGAGTGACGTCGCTACCTTGAGCACAGGCACATCACAGAAGTCGCAGCTCGTCGAACTCTGCACATAGTAACCGGAAATCCGGCAAAAACGTCAGCTCTATGACATGAAAAACATTGCCAAAAACAACAAGGAAATGACATGTTTTTGATGTGGTTGTGGCATGTTGCCTTCATGGGTGCTTCTCCAGCCAGAACACCAGGAAGAACAGCCAGGAGTACCTCCAACATCTTCGAGTGCAATTATGTGAGGTTGGATGAAAGCTCAAAGCAGGAGGAGATGTCAGCTCAAGCACACATTTAATGCCACAACCAATCGCCTGATTCAGCAATTGCGAAGCTAAAAAAGTGAAACATGGTTCCTCCGACACGCAAATGGAAGTCGGCGAAGTCATGACGGCAGTGTTTCACCAATCTGGCGCGCTGCTGCTGGGCCGCTAAGCAGTTCCCTGCTGTGTAACTGTGTTTTCATTTGACTCCACCTTTCTTCTTTTGCATCTCAGCGAGTGCCACACGATCTGATGACTCTTTTTTGCACCTCGCGGTCACGGATCTGATCTGATCTGCTGCGATCACATGAAAATTCGAGCCGTGCCGGGCCCAGCCTGTCTCGATCATGCTTCTGGATTTCGTCTGCGTCTTCTTCCGGAGCATCCTTGCCACCCTGCACGGCAAGGCGCGATCATGTGTTCTACGTCCCATGGGAAACTTCCCAGAGGCAGGCCGTCCCGGGAATCAAGACGCGGCAATTGGCCTGTGGACTCGCATCTCCGCTCCAGGCTGCGTCTCACTGGCGTGGCCCGCCGAAACTGAGGCGCATGCTCTCAGGAAGTCTTTGTCTGTCAGGAGCCGGCGAGCCTGCAGGTGGTATGCATCAGCTGGAAAACACTTACCCAGACTCTGCCCGCCTCCTGAGACTCTTTGCTGCCTGCTTGAGACATGTTCTTCCTCTGCACCTGATTCATGCTCGAGGAACCTTGCTAGCCTGCGGCCTGCGGCTAGCCAATCCAAACCGCAGCTTGCCTTGCCCGAGGAGATGAGCTGAGCGATGTTCTGAACGAATTTGTCGACAGCACGCTGCATCTGGTTGTAAAATACCTCAAACTCAGATGCTTCGAACTGCGAGCCAGCGCTACGCTTAGACAGCCCAAGTGTGCTGAGGGGTTGGCAGGAAGATCAGATGCCTTCTCCACACGCTGACAGTCCTTTCACCCCGAGTCGTCTGTCATGCCCTGAAATTGGAGCAAAGCAGTTTCAGTACTCGGAGATGGTGGATGCCGGGTGCTGGCCATCGGCCCCCCCTTTTCGCTTCCTGGCCTGGTGCAGCGGCCTTGCCTCTGACGCTTGTGTTCAACAACTTCCCGGCTCATGCATGGCAAAACATCGAGGGTGTTCCACACATATTTTTGCTAGAATACAACATCAATGCCTCACAGCATACTACGTTCATGCTTGTGCATCCCCCGATCCGGCAGCTTCCAAGGTCCTCAAACATCGATAAAGATCTGCCCATCCGATTGGCCCAGCGCTTCATGTGCTCAACCTTGGAGTATTCGGCCGCCGATTTATGGTCACCAGGAGATGCAACACAAACCGATCTCGGGCAATCTTTCGATGCCCTACATCACAGGAAGTACAGCCAAGCCTGTAAGGTGCTCTGCTGGAGCTTTTCACGGCTTTGTTCATGCTCCTCAAGTAGGTGGCTGGGGATTGTTTCTCCGACTGCAAGTGCAGAACACTTCTGTCCTTCTGACACAAGTTGAGTTTGGCTTCGTGCTCCTCGACCTTTCAGCTCCGTTGTGCAGGATGCCAGTAGGCTAGGAAAGACTTGCATGCCTCGAGGTAAATGGCACGGGACTTGCCAGACGTGTCAGTGTCAAAGGTGACGCCTTTGTAGCTACGTTCCAAGCCACGTGCTGCGAACGGACAGCTTGAAGCTTGGCCCTCCACCGTCTGTATCACGCTTAAAGCGTTCAAACTGCTCTCGCAGATTGTCCAAACGGACCTACAGCATGATTGGATTTGCAGGGCATCTCACAGCACGAAGAATTTGCTTGAGCGGCAAGCCTCTGCCTCTTTGACTGAGCTCTTCAGTGCTTCATGTTCTACATCCCTGTTCAGGAACCTGGACACAGGGGCCGACAGCATGTTGACTGGACCGTGTCCTTAGGACACCGAGGTGCTTGTGAACAATGTCCATGACATCTGCCAGGCCCGTCACCTTGTGAGAAGGTGCACCCGACCCTCATCTCACTACGCAATTGGGCAGCATGTGCGAGTTGAAGCCTCTCGGATCTTCTGAAATCCATCCTCGGTGTTCTGCGAGCGTTCCACCTAAGCGAAATGCATCTTTTCGCCCCCCTATCGTGGCTGCACTGCTCGCTGCACTGCCTGCTCGAAAGTTACCTTCTGCAAGCAATTGCCTGCCAGCTTCTCGACCTGGCAGGGGCCACTGCAGGGCCCGACACTTCTGCCGATGGCCGAGGGTTGAGCAATGTTGAACATCTTAAATTTGCCAGCAACGCCGCATAAAGCTTACGAAGACGGCCAGCAGAGGCATTGAAGGCTTCATTGGCCGCATCGAGCGCGATCTGTGCACGCGGACAAACTTAATTTAGCTGACGACTGACATTGATAACGGAGGCTCTAGAGCCCTCGAAGTCGGACCGTGTGGCGCCATCGCTCAAATCTCGCCCGGTCTTCTTTTGCTTGGATTTTCGCCTGCATCCGCTTCAAGCTTGCAGGTTTCACCCTATCACCGTTTGCATAATGATTTGCATTACCAAAATTAGCGCAAGGCCTGCAAACAAGAACTCATCTTCGCTAAAGCTTCATGGCGTACCTCTCCAACGACGAGCGGATGTGCTCCGGGCATGACCCGGAATGAACTGGAAGTTAGAGGCCAGAGATGGCTAGAGAGGCTAGAGGCAACAGCGTACCACTCGCTCGTGCTCGACGTCGTGTTCCAGAATGTCCAGGTCCTCGAACAGCACACTCCACAATCCAATTAAATAACAGTTGCCATCGATAACCCCAGTCAGCACGGGTCCTGCGAACACTGGGCCCCTTTTCGAACAAGTCGCTCCTGGACAGCGACCTGCACGCTGCGTGCACAAGATGTACACTCGCACACAAGCCGACTAATCATTGATGGAGCCGTGGAGCCTTTCTCCGGGACTCGGCGGTCTTCCTTTGCAGATGTGCCTGTTCGTGCATGGATGGCACAGATGCACACAACCACACACAACATTACAGTAACTCCCTGTTCTGCCATCCTCCATGAGGACAAGCTTCTCTTTCAGCAAAGACTGCTCCTTGGTGATCCTCCCAGGCATGGGAACTACGATGGCGGTAGGGACCACCAAGCGGGCACCTTTCACACATGTGCTCGTACACCTTTTTCGTGGTCTTCGCCTCATCTATCGCCTCAGAAGTCAGAACTCCACATTCTCTTTCGCCAGACTCCCCGGAGTACCAAGTGTTGCACTCCTCCCCTGCCCTTAACACCGACGATGTCAATATATTGCTTGAAGACCGATTGATACGAGTCCTGCACTGAGGACATTTACGCAGTGGCCAAAGTGTCGGAGGGTGCTCTTGGCTGCAATGCTCTCTCTCTCCTCCTTCTTGGATGTCTCGTCGTTCCCGTAGCCGTGATTTCGATCTGCAGCCCGGATCTGCTCACGAAGCATGGCGATCTCAGCCTGCGCGCTTCTCTCGTGAGCAGTGCCAGGCCCAAGATTTCCTGGCCTCCCGACGTTCGGCTTCAACGTGAACCTGGTCGTACTGAGTCCTGACGTCTGCCAGGATTCGTCGAACTTCCTGGAGCAAACAACAACAAAAGCGAACAATGCCCAGGAGCTTCGGCTGCAAGCAATGGAGGTTAGCTTCGGCTTCACGAACTGCTAGTGCTGCTAGGACATGCGCAGGCCATGCTCGGAGTGAAGTCCTCCACAGCTGTGTCATCGCCAGACTGGAAAGCACCCTCAGGTGTCGCATCTCTGACAATGTCGGCGTTCTATCTCACGAAGCTTCCCACCTCCGTCCTTTCCACCAGCTTGAGGAAATCTGTGTTTCGGCTTCCGGCTAGAGAGGCCTGCAAGCAAAGACATGACCCACCCGATTGCAGGCTTTACATCTCTGCATTGCAGGCTTTGCCTTGAACCTCCTGGCAGAATTGCCGCTCCGAACGGCAAGCGTGCCTTCCCTTGGTGGCAGCGAGGTGGCACTCTGCTCACCGGCTGATGCTAAAATATCAACAAATAGACTTTGCTGACGCAAGTCGGATTGTAGCGGACTGTATGCATTCTGCGGAGTAAGAGGGGTCGGATCATGCGGTGGCCTGTTCCTGCACCACAACGTGTTACGGTGAGCCTGCAAATCCAGTCCTGCAGACCCCAGGATTCGATGTGGTCAGAGATCATCGGAAACTGTCAGCGCTGTCCAGGTGACTGCACGTCTACGACTTGGGAGGGAGGGAAAGCTGACGGCAAAGCATTGAGCGAAGCAATGAGGATGGGTGCATGGTTGGTTGCTTAGGTGACTGAGGCATCTGAGCGAGCCCTTTCTTTTGTGTGGGCGGGGATGGGCGGTCGAGTGAGCAAACGAGGGCGTTGGACGGAAAGACACAGTTCTCGAACCAACGTCGTCAGAAACGCTCCGGATCTTCAATAATCGGCGATAGGATTTGCCGAGATCAGCTGCGCTTAGAATCCTGTGCTTCACAAGGGCGACGGAATCCGTCGATGCAAGATGCAAGCTTCAGCGAGTGGGGGTGGCGTGGCGGCGGTGTGCAGTACGGTGACGGTCTAGGGCGCGCGGGATCTCACAGGTCCCGGTGTTTGTCCTTGTGAGTTGCGAGGAGTTGGGCCGAGAGTCATTCATACTTTGGTACAAGTAGCAGCTACCGCATTTCTTCTGGAATGATGAGTGCGGTGCCTTGCCATGATGTGTGCACGGTTGCGCACCCCCCTGTGCCTTGAGCCGAGAGAGGTGCCTTCCAACAAAACCTTGAAAGATCTGGCCCGTAAGTATAAGTAGCCTATGACGGCACATGCCTGGCGACACTCCCTACACTCTGGGCTGTTGCGGCAGGAACTCTCCTCAAAGCCAGCATGATGAGCACTTATCGGCCTGAGTTTCCTGGCAACATCTACACGGGATGCTCAAAGCAACTGGATGGCAGAAGCTGGCGCACGTGGCCAACAAGTGCAGAGCAAAGGATCTTCGCAAGCAGGTTGACTTCACCAGCAGCGTTACCAGCCTCCAACCACTCTCGCTGCAACTCAGAAGTAAAGACTCAGAGCTTCCTGCAACTTGTACGCAAACGCCGGCAAGACTCCTCATGAGTGGAACATCCAGCCAAGTCCAGCATGTTGTGGTCGACGACGGTACCTGCACAGCAATGCGGGCTTCGTTCCCTCTACGCACCTGCTCTCAACTGCTCAGAACTGCTCACTGCTCGCTCCAGGTCGGCGGCCGCCGCTGCGCGGTGCTTTCCGAGCTGCGCCTGCGGAGCGCTGCAGCGAAGCTCAAAGTCTCTCAGACACAGCCACCCCGGCCACCCCGTGCCTCAAGCTTCCTGCGCTCCTTTGTACTGGACTCAAGGCATGAACGCAAAGACTCCGCCTGCAAAGATCGAGCAGAGAGCTGAATTTGAATAGTGCCTAGGGCCGTTCAGAATCTTTCAGGCAGACTGACGTATATTGACAGTCATGCGTTGCCTCAGCTCGCAGCTGCATAACTTCATCCATCCTAGCCGGTGTGGCAGCCGCTTGCATACTCACCTGACTCGGAGTTAGAGGAAAACAAGCAGAAGTGAAGAATCTGCGATCGCAGAACTTAGTTGACGATGGAGTCTGCCGGGGCGTGCTTTAGGGACGCTTCAACTCGCATAGCTGACTACAACATGTAGCTTGCAGCGCAGGCGTGTACGTACAGCATAGCAGGTTAGCGCGTCAAGTGCGCCGCATGCCGCAAATTACACCGTTGGCACATGCTCACATGTTGTCATAAGCCCAGCGCTCGTTGTGAGCGCGCCTCTGAGGCCATAGACAGAGGGTTGCACAATCGCACCAAAAGAGCGATCTTCAAGGCTCGGCCTGTGTCTCTCGCATCTCCAGCTGGGACTGGCATTCCGAAACTGCCTTGGCTTCCTTGGCTGCCATCTCCTGATACGGGTAGCATTGAAGCTGCTCTTTCATCGAGGCTCGAGGCATTGGAGGCAAAAGCTGTTTCTTTACACCTTCTGCCGCCGTCTCGGGCTCTCGGGGCTGTCCTGCGCGTTGCCGAGCTGCCAGAGCAAATCCTGCAAAAGAGACCAAGGCCAAGGCAAGAAACCACGCTGTACAGCTGCGCGAGTTTGTCCAAACAAACCCCAACCGTGCCGGCAAAGCCCGTTCTTGGTGTCGCTGCTGCTCAACGCGACCCATTATCTCCTCAGATCTCCGCATCAACTCTGCCAGCATGGCTTCCAAGTCCTGCGAAGCCCCGAGACATGTAAACGGTAGCAAAACATGCAGAACAGGTCTACTCGAAGTATACCAGGAAACATGCAGAAACAAGTTCGCAGCTGATTTCTGCCTGTACTGCGCATTGCTCATCCGCATGCTCCTGGCCGTTGCAAACTGAAGGCTTGCTCACTGCCTCCCTGCATGGTGCAGCGCTAGTGACAACGATGACAATAAGGACCAAAACTCAGACTCATGCCTTCACAACGCCAGCATCTGATGTGCCAGCTGCCGGGGTTGATTTCACCTCCAACTCCACGTCAAAACAAATGAGCACATGCACCCACAGCTCGGGCTCGATGGCCGCCTGGTCAGCTGATTCATTCTGTTCACGACCTTCTTCCAGCTGAGCAGTTGCATGCTCCACTTCCTGCGAGCGAGAGCGACGCCCTGTGGGGCTCTGCGGCTACTGGGCTGAGGCTCCTCCGGCACAGTCTCCAAGCCAAGAGAAGCCAACAGCTGGCTAGCCTTTCCAGGCTCGGCTACAGTACTCTGCGAGGCTGTCTTTGTGACATTCCGCCTTCTCTTTCCAGAAGTCGAGCTGCTGTGTCAGGTGCTCATTGTTGGCTGCGATCTGACAGAAAATCTGGCATCATCCTTGCAACGACCCGACATTGCTGCGCTGTTGCGCCTGGGTGGTGGTCGCGGCAATAGACCCCTCACGCTGCAATGCTTGTGCCTCGCTGGCAGGCACATTGCTACCACATCCATGCCACCGCCGAAGCGTCACAAGGAGCTGTTGATGGTAATTTGGTAACAGAGTTTTCCCTTGGGCCGACGAGAACAGTTTTGGGCAGGAGCCCTGCAGGTCAAATGCCTCACGCTCGTGAAATTCGCGTCGCAGCTCCTGCAATCTGCAAGTATCACAGGACCACAGCGGGACGAGAAACTTTTGGAGAGCTTCGCCTCCAATCGGGATTCCTGCACAGGTTGTCGCGTGGTGGGCGCCTGCTTGCGCTCTCAGTTGCCACCGCTGGGCTGGTATTCCGTGCTTTCGAAAAACTCCCACCTCCGCTGTGCGGCGCTTCTCGTTGATGGCACGCTCTACCTGCCAAAGATGAATCTTCGTGTTCGAGATGGCTCATCTGAGCAGTTTTCGGATTCTCCGTGTGTTCGTTATGTTCGCCTCGAGCAGCTGTGTCTGCAATCGATTGCGCTGCTCTGCTCTCTCGGCCTCGCAGCTGCCGCAGCAGTGAAGAGTGAGAGCCACAGTGAGCCATTGTGAACTCATCATGCGCACGCATATGCACGCAGCATGCACGCAGCATGCACGCGGCATTCGCTAGACGCCTCCTTGGCGTGTAGCTCCTCGACTCGCTCCTTCAAGGCCGCCAACCTCACAACTCATGCGAAGAGCCATGTCGGACTGTGGTCCTCTCACATGACCTGACTCCGACCGCCCGGTCAAAACTTCGAAGCCAATGGACTGTGGCTCTTCTTTGCTACACCCTGAACTTAAGACTCGAAAACCCTTGAGAAAAGGTTGTCCTTTGGATACCTCCAAGCCTACAGCCTGAACCTCAAACCCGAAAATCCGGACAACAGACCCTGAAACCTCGCTGTACAAACAGTGCTTGAATCGGCTGGTGCTTGAATCGGTGCTCGAATCGCATGTTTACAGATGTTTGCCTCAGCCCCGTACGTTCCAGAGTCGGGGATGCAAAGATCGTTTTTACGTTCTTCTTTTGCAAGGGTTGCCTCTCTCTTCTCTCGCTCTCTTCTTCCACACAGCCAAGGCAAGGAAAGGAAACCCTTCCACCCCTCGTGCCCTGGTCTGCGAGGTCAGCCCTTCTTCTATCCAGGCTGGAGGACAGGACGGTCCCGCCCCTGCACCCTCTCCTCCTGCCTCACGCCAGCGTCTACCTCACTGCCTGCAGCAGGCCCAGTCTGCTCGCGGCTCACAGAAACTCACAGAGACTGTCAGAGACTCGAGATGTAATATCGAAAGTGTGCATTCAGCCTCTGTCGCGCGGCACGCCCAGGCCCTGCGACACGACTTGTCGGAAAATTCTCGCAGACGGTAACCCGCATCGCTTTGGAAACTATGCAAAGCGATCTTCTCCAATAAAGCGCCGTCTGCCGTCTCGGCACCTTCAAGTCGGTGCCGATCTGGTTTTTGAGGTCGGCCAGGCCCTGCCAAGCATGGCTGTGGCTGTCAAACTCCACGACTCTGCGAAGGCGCCAAGGCAAATGAAGTAAAGCTTTCCAAGCCTATGCTGGTACGTAAGCTCCGCAGAGTGCGTGGCAGCACCGCGCAAGAACGGAAATGTTGGAATGCGAACGTTAAACTCAAATCCCGCGGCAGGGTCCTCTGCAGCCCACTGGGGTTGCTGACTTTTATTGTCATCGCTGTGGTCGTCCAAAAGGGGGGTACTGTAAGGCAAGGGTCTCTACTCCCCTGAATAGGCCTTGTTAGACCCTTATCACATCCTTACAAGGGCAGCTAAGGAGTTTGACCAGGAGTTTATGTCGGGGTTCTTGGACTGCCGTCTGAGCAGCTTCGTGTTGTTCTGCTGTCGCTCTTCCACCCATGTCATGCTGTTGCTGCCGATACTGAATGTGGCAAAAGGCCCACAAATGAGAGGGATCGCAGCATTCCAGTTGAGCACGCCGAGCTACTGTAAGAACAGTGGCGCGCTGGCCGACTGTTGAAGCGCTTGATGCTCTAAGTGCGAGCTCAATCGAGTTGTCATAAGGACCCTTTAGGGAGGTAGGGCCGGTAAGTACCGATGGAAGGGAGCATGTTCTGCAAGCCGCACCACGTGCTTTGGAGGAGTGTTGGAGTCAGATTGAAGAAACCCGCGGACTGAAACAACTTCTTGCAAGAGAAACCAAAAGATGCGTTCGCGGCTGGACAGGTGACAAGAACAGCCGATGATCCACCGGTCCAGCTCTGGCAGAATTGCGGGCACGGCCTCGACGATGCCCAAGTCCAGCTTGATTCGACTGGCCTTCAAGGATCTGCGAGGTATGCACCTAAAGAGCAACCAACCGGCAGCCAACACAAACTACAACAAGCGAGGACTGCATTTTGACATGGTATACCCTAATGCAGGCTTCTCAACGAATCGTAAGTGAAAAGCGAAAGCTCATCACGGATCTTTGAGCTCACTGCATAGCTGCACACGTGGCCTCGTTCGAGTTGCCTCCGAAGGCATCTCCCACATGCCTCTTTGAGCATTATGTGAAAAATGCTTCATTCCTTTCATGTGATGGGTGTGGCCTCGTCAATGTATCCAGATTCGCCTCTGTTGTTTTTTCATCGGCTGTGTCCAGCAAGTCTCCCACTTTTTTCAATAACCTGACATGGTGCAATGCTCGCTAATTCACAATGACAGGCCACCAGTGGCGTTCCAGGGTTCCACCTCATATGCGGTGCCAATGCGGAGACGAACCAATTGCTAGGAATAGGGCCATCATGTGAAGGAATGTGCTCTTAGCAGTGCTCTCTGACACTCTTAGGTCACATGCTTGCTCTCTCGAGCTCCTCTCATGAGCCAGGCTGCTGAGCTGCATCATGCAACGGTCGAGCTTGCTCTGACACAGCAACAGACTGCTAAATCAAGGGGATTATCACATGCGTCGCGTGGATGGGAAACTCTTTGCTTTTCTCGCGAAGGCCGACATGGGCTGACAAGAATCAAGTTCCCAGCAGGAACAAAGCATTGACATAAAGCCTGCAAGCACTCGCACGGAAGTGCTGCAATTGAAACTTAGGTCTGGCCAGCGGTCATATATTTCTGACTGCTGGCGCTAGCGAAAGTCATTAACATGCTCGGCATCATGGTAATCTGCCCAGTCATCAGGTAGAATGGAGGCGAGCTCCTTGCAGACCGACACTACTACCGGCGTGGGCCAGGCAAACGCCAACGACGATCATGTTTCCATGAAAACAACCACCGCTTGCAGCAAAATGAGCACGAGAAGAGGACGACAACGACAACTGTCGCCAAAAGCAACAGCAACAGCGACAGCAGCAGCAGCAGTGGCTCAACAACCCCACCACCAACAACAGCGCGACGACGCCTCCACCACCAGTGGGAAGCAACGACACAAAGCCTCAGCAGCAGCTGCAAGAAGAAGCAGGAAGAACAATAACAGTAATAGCAATAGTGGCACTTGCCATTTTCATCCGCTTAACTTCATTAGTTGTCATTACTCTGGCACCTGACAGGGCAGCAGCAACAACAACAACAGCAGCGCAGTGGCAGGCTGCACAGGTGAGCCATTGAACTCAACTACGAGCCGTCCTCGAAGGAAATTTCGTCGTTGCGGGAGGCGTGAGGCGCACACTCCATGAGGTGCCTGCACCGATGCTCCGCAAAGAACGTGCCAGGGAGGCGAAGGTCCATCGCAAGACGCAGCAGCAGCAGCAGCAGCAGCAAGGCGTCGAGGCTGAATACAAAAACAAGTCGTGCGGCCATGCGCATGTCATCGCACATGCCGCTGCTCTGCACCTCTTGATGTGATTGTGTACGTCACAGTCAGCGTCGGTGCCCGCTCTCTCTTCCCGCATGTGCAGGAAGTCCTTGAACTTGGCGAGCCTGTTGGAAACCTGTCCGATCGACGTCGCAGCACTCCCACTGTGTCCAAGCATGTAATTACGACAGGCCTCACGGTACATTCTGCTGGGGAAAATGGAAGCAGCAGATGATGGTCGTCTGGCAACTGCGTAGGTGACCCTGACGGCACTGGGTGCAGTGGCGGCAACGCCACTCCAGACCGGAGCAATCGCAAATGAGCTGCGCCAAAATGCGAGCCGCACGGCACCTCAAGGCGTCATCTTTGATCTGTAAGTTAAGCTGTGGCAGGCGAATGTTGTTTACGAAGGGTCTCCATCCCATGTCTGTCGATGTTGAGCTGAGTTGTCTGCCTGTCTGTGGCTTGGGTAAAGGAATGCCCCGGAAGCTTCGGGCATGACGTCCCCTCTTCAAGGGCGGAGTGTAGCTGGATAGCCTGTCGACAGCTGGCAGTGTTCACAACAGATGCAAAGAGGTCCCTTTTAAGCCCCAAGATGTTTTGGACAGCCGCACCACAGCGCGCCGAGTGGTTCGTCCAAAGCGTCCATGCAGCTGAAGTGCAGAATGTTGTCTTCAACATCTCCATGTCCATGTCGCCGAACATGGAGCAGGGAGTCCTGCATCAGCTCGTTGTCCAACCTTCAATCCAAAAACCCTTCCGTGCCACGAGCGGCCGGGGACTCGGCCAGGTGAGGCAACCGAGGTCGCGACTGACCGACGTATGTGTCGTCATTGTACTCATCTTGTTGAACATAATCACGTAATGCATCGAAAATTTGGATGAGGCTGAAGCCACTGAACACAGTCGTGGCCACAGCTTGCAAGTTGTCATGTGTCAACCTAAAGGCCATGTCCAGATCACGCTTCTCGTCGCGCTCCTGCAGATATCAAGAGCAATACCGTGTGGCCGCAATGGAAGCTTCGAGTGGCTAGTTAAGTGTTGATTAAGTCGCTGCTGTCTGCCCTGGGCGTGTCCTTCCTCCAGCCGCTGCCATGATGCTGCATAAGCTCGTCCAAAGACTTAGCACAGCAGTGATCACAACGAGGACACGTCCAATGTGGATCACACTCCAGGCACGCTGTAACGAACGACCACATCACTGAATAAACCAGCTTGTCACAGAAGCACGAACGTTCGACATCGTCTTGTCAGAGAGTAGACTGAACAAGCTTCTCGTTCGGCATAGTCACTGCCGACTATACCCTTTTCTGGTGCACATGTTTTAGATTTGCTTGCTCCGGACTCGGTGAGTGCAAAAGTCCTGCTCCGGAAAAATTCAAGGCCCGTTTTTCAGTATGGCTCTAGCACTCAGAATGCGTCCGATGCAAAGTCGTCTTTGCAAGCCAAGCCTCTTGAGTGTAGTTGGCTTCAACCCGATGAATGACTTCCAGCGATGCTTCGTCCAGGATCTCATGAAAATGCCTCTTCGAAGAGCGGGACTTCTGGACCAAACGGCTGGCCTGCGAAAACTTGCTCAGACTCACAATTGGAACACTCTTAGCGGCTAGCGACTGAGAACGGCGATGATCAAATTGCAAAACAAAAGCGCTAGGTCACACTTTAGGATGTCTTGATGGGGCCGGAACGAGGAGCCAAGTGGAGCCACAGACGAAACCGCCAAACCCGCCTCTCCAGTGCTCGTGATCCGGCATCTGGTTGGACGTTAATGTTACAGTACACCCAACGGACAGCAAAGAGACTCGCCCACGACGTCGATTTCACGAGCGTGCCAGCAGAGCCTCGAGGCCTCTAAAGTCGTCACTTTCTTCCATCACTTTCGTGTTCAATCCCCAGCCCCCGGAAGCGCCGTGAATGTGCACGAGGTAGGTGCCGAACCGCGTGCGGGTGTCATAGCGATGGGTTGGCCATGTTGAATCCATGCCAAACAGTCGGAATGACATTGAAGGCAAGTGCGGAAACTCAAAGTTTGCACGTCACGATTGACGATCCTCTCAAGGCGGCTTTCGGGTTAAATCAACAAAATTAAAATCTTCAAGATCCTTCATAAGCTGGACGTTTGACAGCAAGCGAGCAAGAGCTCGCCAAGGTAGCATACTAAGTTCAAACCTCACATGTTTGCTCATATTGTGCCTGCCAAGCAGTTGCTGTGCTGTCCTACCTTCTTAAGGCTTGGCTGTGCCCTTGAACGATTTCCGGTAATGTAAAAAGTCCGAGGAGGCTAGTGCTGAGAAAAACACTAAATCGAAAGAGCACACTTCCAGGTGTGGCCTCTATCAATCGGCATGACTTCCAGGCTTCAAGCAAGAGCTGCCGGTCCGTTTCTTCATTCCCCGTCACGTGGGAATGCGGGGGACGCGCTGGATGCCCCAACTCATGCTTCCATGAAGAATTGTCGCGGAGGATCGCTGTCTTGCTAGTATCTTTCAACTGGCCTCGGGCTGCCATTTCTCCAGTAAGGTGCCGCACTGGCACACCTTGACGCGGTGTACGCGGTCTGGGATGCCTGGGTCTCACAGAACTTGGGCTGCTACCGCCACTGCTGAAGCTTTGCAGCGATGGGGAGTCATTCTCAGACAAATGGTATTGGTGCTTCTGCTTCGCTTTCTGCGAAGCATCCGGCTCTGTCGCCTTCTGATGATCCTGAATCTGTATCTCTTGCACATTGCCTCTCGTCTCATCTGAGTTTTCAAAAGCCATAGAGTCCAATGGCTGTTCATGTTCGCTCAAATGCGCGAAAACATGACAGGTCGACAGCGGTTTCAGAGTGACGAAGCATGCAAGTGGTCCGAATCCAAGATCGCAGAGTGGCACATGCTCTCTCTCCATCTGGGCCAACCCTCTCTGGCTCTGGCTGTCAACAAGCACCCATGGCGGGAAATCGGGCAAACAGTTTGCGCGTGAAACTATGGTAGCGTATTGCACTATTTTGACTGCTCTTGCCCTGCTGGCTTGCGAGAGTTCTGCAGTCAAAAGATACCCTCGAGCCGGAGCCGGAGGGTGCAGTTGCTGGTGGCTCACTGCATGCCCTCCACCTCTAGACTCTAGACTCTACACAGGCCCCATTTGCTTCGAGTACGGCGCAACGCAAAGCACCCCGCACAGCCATGGCCACTGCTGCCTCCCTATTTTCCTTAAGCACTTGCAAGCACAGGCGGATCGCAACATTGGCGACACAAACCGCGCGTTTGCGGAATTGAAAGAGACTTTGACCCTCCTGAAAGCAACACAGGTGACTTTGCCGGCCGCGGCCGAGCCAGTGGGAGCTGCTCTTAGACTACAGTAGTTAGGTCCAAGATCAAGGCTCATCATGCGAAGTCTTGGCAATACATCTCCTTCAATTATCCTTTGATTTGAGCCAACTTGCGACGACGAACGAGACAGGCTAACACCACTCTTTACTTCTCTTGACTGCCAGGCATGCTGGAGCGGTATCTGTACAGACTCCATTGGAGAGACTTGTCCGTCTTTTTTCACAACTTGGCTTTCTTCCTCCGTGGCTTCTTGCTTCGCAGCCCCGCATTCGGGGCCACTTCTGGCGCAAGAGCCCTCTTGGTCTGAGCGAAGATCTGCAAGCCTGCCGAGTCTGCCGAGGCCATCGACTCCACGGACTTTGGGGGAGGCGCCTCCTTCTTGGAGTCCGGGGGTTTAATCAGAGGCGCCTTTGTGCTTTTGGCACTTTTGCGCTTTCGTTTCTCCTGGAGCAACGCAGACATTCCTTCGGACTTCCGGAACTCGGGATTGGTTGGATCAATCTCGAAGTCGGCGCTGCTCAAGACCTTCTCAAGGCGACGATCGTGGACATCCATCTGAAAGGCCCCTCCAGCGTCCTTCAGACCGCGGTCATGAGCTTGCCTCTGTGGACCTCTGAGATTAAAGCTTCGGCCTTGCTCGCTTCGCTCCAGCTCGGGTTCGAGAAGCAGCTCAAGATCTCCTGACTCTCTGCGGTCCACAGACGACACGTCCAAAGAAGCCTGTCCCTTCTTGGTAGCCTTGCCAGTTTCCTGTGCGATGGTCTCTTTGAGCTTAGCCCTCTCCTCCTTTACCTTGAGTCTCTTCTCTCGTCTCTTTTCCTTCCGCTTCTCCAAATATTTTTGCCAAGCACTTTGGGGCTCCTCCGACTCCAGGGTGTGAACTCCTCGCCCACCTTGCTTCTGCGCACGCTCTGCCAGCTCTTCCTCGAGCCTGGTGGCCTTCACGCTGAAGGTCGCTTCCATGTTTCCTGCACTGCTGGGCTTGCTCTGCTCTGTCTCTGAGTTGCTCCCGTCAGCACCGCCCTCAGAATCACTGTTGGCAACCAACGCTTTCAGTTCCTGTGCTGCTGCGCCTTTGGTCTCAGATTCGTCGGAGCTGGAAGCCAAATAATCGCGCAGGTCCATGTCGGCAAGCTCAGCCGCGGAGAACCGCTTCTTCATCAGATCTTTGCGTCGCTGAGGGGGGGGCTCATCCCAGGTGCACTTCACCTTCGTGTGCCCGGTGGCAGACCGAAGCATTGCCGGTCCCGAAAATTTCTTGGGAATTTCAGTTGCGACGCTCGTCGCCTCGTGTGGAGGCACCAGCTCCTCGGGCACGAAGCGCAAGTCCAAAGTAGCTGGACAAATGCCTCACGGACTCCAAAGAGCCGAAAGCGACACATCACAGAACCAAACTGAATCGCGCATTCCTCCACTCCACTTCGAGGCCGCGGCCATCTGCTTCGATTCCGTCCATTTCATCGTACAGCCATGCAGCGGTAGACTCAGAGTCGCACTCAACCAAAGCCCAAAAATACTTCGTGCGGTCCATCTGGTACCGCCCTGGCGGGAAGCTGTTCTGACGGGTGCTAGCCCTCCCAGAATCTTGCGCAGATGGTTCTTAAACATGAAGTTTCGTCTGCGCAGCATTCAAACATGCCAGAGTCGCTGAGTGCTTCTTGCTGCGCCTCTTGGTTGTCATCGTCAAGGGATGAGCTTTTCATCTCATCTGCGATCAAGGGCCCTTCGACAGCCTTCTCCGTTCGATTTGTGCACTGCACAGACTAATGTTGAAGAAAAGTTCCACATGTGCGAGCCTTGCCTCGCGCTCAGCTCGCTGAAGACCGTAGTCTGATGGGTACACGCTGATTCTCGTTACCTTCCGGTCAGGATGAATTGGATGGACGTGCGGCGCGTGCGAGTGAACATACAGTGATAGTCCAGCACCCCTGCAGAATTGGGCCAAGGCCAAACTTCCTCACCTGAACGCTTTACCTATGATGTTGGGAGCTCTCGCAGTGGCTGCAACGGTTAACGGTTAACCGTTAACCTCTCGAGATGATGGCCAATGAATGTTTGGGACTGGTCTGCAGGGAGTGCCTGTGATTGTTCGGTTGTGCAAATCGAGCCCAAGATTGATTCTTCTCGTTGCATGGCCATCGGAGGCTAGGTGTGAGCGGATGTCTCCAGCTTTGTCATGGCAAAAGGTGCAAAGCATCCGCGAAGGTCGTGTCAGCATGCAAAACCGCAACGTAGGAAGGATGAGCAGCAGAATGTATGGCAATGGATGGCAAACCTTCAACACACAGACGTCTGTACAGGCTTACTGGGACACTTTGCACTCCTGAAGAAACCCTAAGCCCTAAGCTCTCTTTGCGACTTTCGCAGTGTGTCTGCGGTCAAGTTGCATTGCCGGCTTGGCTCTTGGACCGCGCAGTGCTGAGATATGTTCGGAACATGACCTGGCAGTTAGAAACCACAGAGACTCTGCGTGTTTACAACTTACCTCGTCGACACATCAAGGCTGCAAAGTGCGGCCAGTGCACCATCAGATCACCTGCAGCAACATGATCCCAGTCGCAACCCATGACAGCGAGCCGTCGCGTAGCATCTCCTTTCGGCACATCCTCCTGTGTCGCGTTCCAGGCTGAAGAGCTTTGAGGATCTTCATCCTCATCAGCTTCTTCCGAGTCGTCTTCCTCATCCTTCGGGAAGAGAGCACCAGAGACTCAGGCAAACCCCGGACGAAGTATCATGGGCATGCAAACAGTGCTGGGCGCTGCGGCAGCCTCCACAGCTGACTCTTCCTCCTGCTCTTCTGCATCTTCCAGGTCTGGCCTGTTGGGCTCCTCTGGTGCACTTCGTTTCTCTGAGTCAAGCCCCGCGAGGTCGTAGAACTCCTGGAGTTTTTGCTTCCCGGCTTTGCGGCTAAGCCGTTGGCCTCGAGCATCCACGCGTGGGGTTTCGACGAACTGCTTGTCTTTGAACATACGGGCAAACCGCCCATCCACTTGAACTCGCCGGACATGTCGAGGAGCACGCTTGAAGCGGGGGTCTTTGGAAGTATCGAATCTGTCCATGGCTACAAGATGCTACAAGCGCGGCCCAACGACACCAACGACAGAATGGACTGTTATCATTGTTGCGCTTGCAAGCACATGTTCGGTGTGAGAGCTGAGATCACCACTCTTATTATTGGCTCAAGCTGCACGGAACCAAGGGGGACCCCGCGTCTTGTTGCTTTTGCAACGAGCCAAATGGACCATCAACGCAGTGTCAAGGCATGTGAAGAGCAGGTCGAGCACATGTACCGTGCTTGCAGGACGGACAACACAGTAACACAAGCACTCGCTCTGATCTTTTCTGCCTGGGAGCACGGGCGAGCACGGGCCATAGGCCAGGCTGTTGCTGTCGATCAGTAGAGCAGGCTGTCCTCTTGCGAGCCTCGCTCGGGGCCATCATTGAGCTCCCAAGCATCGTCCTCGCCGACTTTTCACAAGTCGTGAGTCATCTCGAAAGCACTGAAAGCACTGGCCTCGAATCCCGGAGCTCCGAAGCTCAAGGGCACATCATCCGCTACATAATTGGACTCGTCCACGAAGTCGTCTTCTGCAAACTCGTCCTCGCCGAAGTCATCTGCCTCGTCGAAGTCCTGAGTTGGTGACCCGGCTTTCGTTTGTACCGCTGGTCAATCTGGCGAATTGCTGCGACCCCGTCCTCGTCCAAAAAGTTAGAGGCCAGATCAATGGCTCCCTCCTGCAAAGAATCAGCTGCAGTCACAAGCGAATAGGTTGACTGAGCAAGTCCATGCAAGTCCTGTGCAGACGATTCTCCGTTCTCTTCCCTGAACTCTTCGAAGATCTCGCGCTCTGTCCTTCGTTGCTGCTCGGTCTTGGACGGGGGCGCTAGGAAATAGCATGGGCAGCAGTCCTTGCAACCCAGCTGTCAGTTTCTTCATCTGGCTCTGCCGCTTCTTCCAGCCATTCATCCACGTGTGGCACGTAGGGGCTCCAGTGTGCCTGGTGACAATAGCGTTCACTCTTCCCTCTCATACTCTCATGCCTCATCTTCCACACTATGTGTGTCAGTCCGTGCACAGACACTAGGGCCCACGCTTTCTCGGCTTCCGACTTTTCCCGGTCCCGCTGCTGCTCCAGCGTCATACCTTACGGCAGCATTGGAGGAAAATTCCTGTGACGGCACACGGCACACAGCAGCTTGAAGAGCTCCCAAGTCTTGGGCGCTCTTCTTTCTTGTCAAGACCTTTGACGAAGTTGGCACCAGTCATGCGAGCTGCTCGTACCTGGCTTCGGGACTCTGGACTTCTCAGCTGCACAGATGGCACTGCACTGCCAAGCCTTGTCAGCCATTTTCACAGACGGTGGCCTGTTGCCCACCAAAGTGATCTGCCGCTGATATTTGATCTGGCCGAGACGATGGACGGCTATGCAGAAAGGATCTCAGCCCCTGCTTTCAGCCGAACCCAAACCAAACCACACTGCCTTCTCGACCCAAAGATCAAGCTGAGCGCCGCGGGTGAAAGCACTCCAGGCATACTTGTGCAGCCGGTCCCACTTGTAGAAACCGTACCTGGGGCCAGATTTGCCTACGGCGTTTTTAGCGCTGCGCAACTGAGTTCTTGAGATCCCGACTCGTTTCTCTCCCGCGGATGCTCTCGTACGTGGAGCCGGGCCAAGCAGTCGCAGCCAATATCCACAAGTGCCCATTTGTCCCAAACTCTTCGAACAATGCCAGTCACCTGCTCAAAGCATTCTATTCACTTCCAAGCACCTATGCTTAGTGGACGATTGTAGCCCCGGTGCAGCCTTCATCCCCTCTTCGATATCATGGATGCTGTAGGGTCTAGGCTTGCCCAAGAATAGTTCAGGCAAGTCCTGAAGCGCGAACACGAGCTTTGCACATCGCACAAACATGACCGATCGAAGCTTCAGCATCCTGCTTGTACGAGGGTGCAACATGCACAACTAGAATCGCCGGATGCAAACTCCGTAGCCATGTTTCTACTCAAGAAGCTTCAAGCTCCAGTCCTCCTCAATCCGCATCGATAATCTCAGAAGGCCAGTTGCTGGGACACATTCCACCACTCTGACTCGGACGCTTTCCCCCAAGTGCACAAAATCCATGATCTTGTCCTGACCAAGTCACATCCATATAAGCACTCCCTCATGCATTCGTTCGCTCACCAACTGAGTCACCGATTTTTAGCTACAAGTACACAGCTCCATCCGGGATGCCTGGCGAATGTAGCCTCCGTCATCCTTGATTTGGCCCATGTGCAGGAAGCCGTCAACCCATTCTCCGCTCTCGGTGTACGCACCCACGTCCACCATCACTCCCTTGTCATGCGTCGCTGACACGCGACCCTGGTCGGACAGGCTTTCTGCATGGGCCCTCCACGTTTGAAATTAACATCTGCTGAAGTCTGCCCACCTCCACCCACATGCCAGCACGAAGCTCGCTTATGTGGTACTGCCTGGCAAGCACGTTGCTAGCATCTTTTCAAACTCAACTGCAAAGCTTGCCAGAAAGGCGGCTGGAGACGGAAACCGCCAAGCTCGCGCTCAATCTTTTTGAAGTCTCGGAACTGCTGGGCCTTGCCAATTCACTTCCAGTACACACTCCGGATCCAACTTCGATTCCGAAGCCGAGGCTCTCGCAATAACTTGCTCTTTCATCCGTGCTTGCGCCCGGCGTACCTCTGAAGATATGTGAGGCGTCGGCACGCAGTTCCATGCTGCGAGCTCTGCATGCACCAGTCATGCACCTCGGTCCAGGAAAGCTCAGGATCGGGGGCAAGCTGTCGCTCCATGTACCTGATGTGTTCAGCGCCTTCTGCAAGGCTGGAAGGTGGCCTGTCGGCGGTGGGTCACATTTCGTCGGAGAGCTGCCAGAGCGGAAGTCGCCTTGAGACTGGACATTCACATGATACAGCTGATATCCGGGAGATACCGCACGGATAGGTCCCTGTAGGTCGTCGGCTTTGTCGCTATGACCTGCTTCTCTTGTAGGATTGGAAGCTGCCGTCGCCGCACCTGCTCCATGTCTTGTCAGCTAGCACAGTATCACTCTCCGGTCACCAACCTGAAGACTAACGCGGTTGCGGCTGCGTTGTAGTCTTTTGCAAGAGGCCTGGTCTGACAGCCCGTCGGAAGACAGCCCGAGTCTAGTCGGAGATGGGACTCATGAAACTGAACGTAAGCCATGTAGCTCCAAGCAGTGCAGCACCTCCTAGACAAAGCCCGGATGTTGCTGATCTCCATTGCCGCTCTGGATCCTCTTGCCGAGATCGCGAAATCAACTCCTCGACTCAGGGGAGGCCAAGTCATGCACCACACATTCACACATCACCGCACATTCGGCCATGTCCTGACTCGGCCAGCTCTGGCCGCAAGGCCTTCGGAACGGATGATGTCCCGCAAGGCTGTCACAAAGCCAAGACACATGTAAGGTCTTGGCAAAGTGCGCCAAAGGGGCGCGGGCAAAATGTCCAAAGCCATACCGGCCGACGGAAACCGCGAAGGCGGAAATGCTGCGGCGGCCACGCAAGGCGGCATGCAGAATGAGGGGATGCGGGATGCCCATCGCACAAGTTGCAGAAGCACTGGAGCTCTCGAAAAACTCGGTGCCAATCTTATCCGAACCTGCTCGAGGGAAATCGATCGACTATTCTTCGCTGGGTGAAACACAGGTGACACGGAGATTCACGGAGCCAATCGCAACACGCGCTGTGTTCTTATGCAAAGAGCCCACCCAAGCGGCTCAAGGCCTCCCAAGTGCGCCAAGTGCACCAACACTGTGTGGGGGGGGGGCGAGGGGGGGCGCTTGCTTGGCCCTTGGCCTTCTTCTCCAAATCTTCCAAGTCCAAGCTGGCAATCTTGGACACAGAGGAAGCCTGAAGCGTTCAAGCTCCCAGTGCCCTGCAGTGCCCTGCACACATGTGGCGCCATGGCGCTGAGGCCGAAGCCGCCTTCCTCTTTGGCATGCTGTCTTCCAAGCCCCCCTCTGTCTGCTGAGGTGCAGGTGAAGGGGGCGGACTTTCAGACTCGCCTGGGGACCAGCAAGACAAGCTTGAACAGATTGCAGAGATGAAGAGAGCACAATCAAAAGACGCTCTGGTCTGAGGGCGCAGCAGTCCAGCTCTTCGTCATCCTGCGCGCCTTTTGCTGCTCGTTCTTTGCGACGCATGGTCTGATGGCGCTTCTGGATGCGCGAACGGCTCACAGCTGCATCGGAAGAATCTCGTGTGGCCTGGGATTCCAAGTCTCACGCAGGCCCAAAAACTTGACTCAAGTGCTCCAAAACTTGGGCAGGTGCGAGGTCGTCTTGCACTCGCCTCAGAAAGCTGGCCCGAGACTCGCCTGGCAAAACCCAAGGGCCTCAAAGCCTTAATTCAAGGTTAGCTCGTTTCAGCCGGCTGTGCCTTGATCTGGCGCGGCCTCTGCACGGAGTTCGTCTGCCAACCTTGGATACCCGAAGCTGAAGCTCCGCATGGAAGGACAGGTCAGGTTGAGAGAGTCACTGAGCTAACTCGGAGCTGGCTTTTGCACCGTTCGTTCCGGTGAAGAAAACGTGCTGTCCGCTCGCCTCGGCTCAACCCCTGAGCTGGTTTTGTAGACCCCCAGCTGAAACGCCGAAACTGGGGCAAGGACCTGAGCTGATCCATCTTTGCGAATCTTCAGGCGCTTCTTTATCGGAAGCACAGATTGAGACTCCAAGCCTTCCCTTTGCTCTGCCACGAGCTCCAAGAAATCTTCCTCCACCGCTTCCTTTGCAGGCTCTGGGCCTGCCCCTGCCTTGCTTGCCGCGGCGATGCGTCGCTGGCGGCGCTCCCATTTGCCAATCTTTTTCTTCGAGCTGGGCGGCTGATCCAGCTCCAGCTCCTCCTCTGCATCCTGCAACGTGACGGCACAGCATAATGTGTTCCTAGAGTCGCGCTTCTCTCTTCATAGACAGTCGCAATCGACGTCTGTCATAGTTGCCATTGATTGTCGAATTTCGCGAGCTCAACTAATGTCCTCTTCCTTTTTTGGCACTTGCTTTCCGGCCTTTCGCACGGAGGCACATAAGCTCCACACAGTTCCCGAATGGTAGCTGGCCTGCTTCTTTTCTCGTATCTTGTCTTTGAGGCGCTGCAAGGCAGACTGGTTCTTCCGTTTCTTCAGCTTGTTGTGCTCGGTGTCCTCACCCTGTGCAGAGCTGTGCCCTGCGCTGCCCGGCTCCGCTCTGCCCAGGCCTCCCACTCGGCTCCGATCTCCGGCGCATCGGCCAAGCCCAAAGACTCTGCGAAGGCAGCCTTGGGCAAAGCCTGAGAAGAGTCATCACCGAGAGAAATCCTTCTCAGCGCAAAAGGCGGAGACCATTCCCAGTCGGGTCCTGGAAGTCGAAGATGTCCTTGTCCTTCATGAGCCGCACCTCGCAGAGAACTCGCGGCTCTCTCCTGGCCCACTTCGGACCGCTACTGGAAAGCTCGGGGCAACGCAGAACGCACATAGGAGGCAAACGCCCGCTGGGCGAGATGGCGAATGTCCCCTGATTCGGCGAGCACCGAAGCCTTATCAGGGAAAAGCATCAGAATCAGCAGCGCATATTCTGACAGCTGGGACGTGAGGACAGCTCCAGCTTCTGTTGTATAGACACAACTTTCGACTGCTTCGCATTGATGGCTCGTACGCCCACGCGCGCCTCAAGGAGTCGCATACAAGACAGCTGAGTCATCCCCCGAGCGCACGCGACGACGGACTTCCGAATTGGCCTGAAGCAATTTGTCCACGAAAGGCTTCTCGGACGGTAGCAAAAAAAGCGCCGACTTGCCCGTGCCTGCAAGTTCAAGCTCCCTGCTGCGAAGAGCGAAAGCACACGCCCTCCTCGGGGCCACGGCTTTCGTATCTAGCTGTTCGCCCAACCTGTTGCCGGAATCTGGGTCAGTTCCTCTGACGATCGTTGGGATGGTCTCAACTTGGTGTCAGGCTCGATGGATGTAGGAGTCCACTGTGTCTGGGCAGTCAGCCTTCGAATCCGTAAAGCTGTGCAGACGCCACGATGGTACCAGGCAACCGCCTGCCTGGACGACCCAGTCCACAGCTGGAAAGTCCACACCTCTACAAGCAATGACCAGGAAGCCTTGTGGCAGTTTCATCGCATGTCTTCCCAGGAGCTGCACCCCGGGCTGCTATGTCCGTGCACAACAAGGCGACAGCACGCTCGCCTGAAACGTCCAAAAAAAAACAAAAGAGATCGAATTCGAACTCGATTCCTTCAAGTGCGGCTCAGGTCCGGGCGCTCCATGAACTGCTGGAAAATCAGCATCCGCTTTGTGAGACTCTGCCGGCCGTGCAACTCCATCACGGCCGGACCCGGTTTCAACCTCGAGAAGTGGAAATTTTGCTTGGAGACAAGCACCTTCTGCGCAATACGGTTCTTCATTGAAGGTCATCCGTATCCCCAGCAGCCTGGAAGAGCGCGCTTGAAGCTGAAAACAGGAACATCTGACACTCCAACACAGATCCCTTCCCAAAGATTGTCTTCTTTGTGCGGATTGAAGGTCCCTTGGAACAGACTCGCTGTTTTTGTATTCCTTCCGGCTTTGCATGACTTTCAGAACTTGCAGCTTGCCTGTGAGCGCGATATAGACACGTCACCCCATGATGGCTGCAGCTGGCTTCTGTGGTGGAAGCCACCAAATTCCTTTTGCTTGACAACTCCCGTTGACTCCTCCCTGATGCTGCGACACGACATGCCCAAACTATCGCGCTATGAAACACCTGCACAATGCTCTGAACACAGTAGCGCACATCGAGTCCGTCCCGTCCAGACTAGGACTGTGATGAAATCCTTCTCTGTCAGGGCCACGATCAACGGCATGAGTCTTGAATGACTTGTGTATGTCAAGGCACCTTTTGTGCCCAAGAGCTTAGCCAGAGATCTTCAGTTTGAGACCTGTGCCTCCGAACTGTGGCATGTTAGCCAAAACCAGGGGTTGGGACTGGTCCGACGGGTTCGCAGGAGACAGATGTGCCAAGTGGAAGTGGCCAAGGTGGAGCTGCGGGAACGGAAACTGCCGCACCGGGCGCAAACGGATCTGCCGGACTGGGCGCGAACGTCACGAGGTTTCAGGGTTCCCAGGCGGTGAGGCAGGTCAGGCCACAGCACAATACAACATTGCCACGCCGCCGCAGCAGCCCACTGTGACACAGGTGACTTCCATGGATTTGCCGACTCCGTCGACTACGTCACCAATTATTCTGAGGCCCCCGGAGCAGGGCCGAATGCAGAACACAGCCCAGCAGCAGCCAGCATTAGCGCCTGTGATGAACGAGGGTGGCTCTGGATGTGTTTCTACTTTGACCTCAGGAGTGGTTCCGACGGGAACAGCGCTGGCCCTGGCGCAGCTGGCGGAGCAGAGAAATGCCTTGGTGAATGCTCTGCAAGCAAGGGCCTCAATGATGGCACGCCAAGGGCCCTCCGACAGTCGTGGCAGTGTGGTCTCAGAGACTGGGGAGATTGTGGAGCATGGGGGTGAGCAGATGGTTTGGTTCACCAGGTTGAGATGGTTCGTTCAGAAGGGCCTGGAACCTGTGTTTGGCCGACTTATGCCGTTGCCTACCGCATCCCCTACCTCCTGGTATTCGCAGTCCCCTACATGGTCGTTGGCTACCCCGAACTTCACAACACCTGAACAACCACGACCTCAAGGACTTGTGGAAAACCAACCTCGATCTCTTCCAGGACCTCCTGTTCCCGAACATATCGGTGATCAGTCGTCTACGGGCTCGATCCAGCCGGAGGTGGTCCAGGAGGAAGTTCGGAAGGCCGTTCAGCAAGAGCAGTTTACAAGTGGGTGATGCCCATGGTCTTCGGCACCAAGAAGACCAGGAGAATTCAGCGCCCGGAGGCTGAGATGTTTTGAGGGAAGAAAGGGTGGGTCACGACCTACGACCCCACCGCAACCAATGGTCCCATCACCAGAGCGTCCGCCCGCACCGATGACCTCCGGTGATCGCTCGAGTATCTTTGGTGGGACAAGGCCTATGACACCACCAATACCAAGGCGGAGGACTCCCTCACCTACGCCCAGTCCCCCCCGCCGGCCCGAGTTTGGTCAGTTCGAGCGAGGACGTGTCGTGGCAGACACACTCAATCTCGACTGTGAGTAACTTGAAGATTGGTCTGGAAAACGAAGGGCTGGCGTTGTCAGGCTTAAAGGAGGACATTGTGAGGAGACTTTCCGGTGTCTTGGGGGACGAGCCCCCACCGGATCATGCCCGACCACCAGACAGCTGAAGTTCGTTTTGTACATCTGGCGGCACCAGAGGTTGTCAGGACGTACGGAGTTGTCATGACCGGTGGTGTCGTCGAGAACCGCGACTTCGGAGTGGATAGCAAGGTGGAAGGACGTATGATCAGCCCTGCATCGACAAGAACGTGGGTGGCTGAGGCCGCAGGCCCCGGCCAAGGAGGAGTGATGAAATCCTTCTCTGTCAAGGAGGAGTGATGAAATCCTTCTCTGTCAGGGCCACGATCAACGGCATGAGTCTTGAATGACTTGTGTATGTCAAGGCACCCTTTGTGCTCAAGAACTTAGCGAGAGATCTTGAGTTTGAGGCAGGCTTGTACAATTAGGTGAGTCGACCTGTGTCTCCGAACTGTGGCATGCTAGCCAAAATCTGTAAAGACTAAAGCTGTCGCAGACTAGCAGAAGTTCAACTTGGACGTTTGCTTGTGAGAAAAATAACTTCCTCAATTCGATGCCATAGCGCTCTGACTTCTGCTCCACCCTTCGACGACCCTCACGACTTCTACCCGGAGTTTGAAGTTCTCAGACTGCTAATCCTTATGCCACCGCTTCATGTCTGTCGGTGCATGAAAGATCAAGTAAAGGGCTCTCCCTCTTTGTTGCCAGGAACAACATTTGACACTGCTCTTGAAGCATGCTTCTGACACCTCCGTCAACGGTATCCCCATCAGAAGCATAAAAAACGCAGGTCTACACGGGTCTACATCGTCTGCAATGATCGTGCAAGTGTCGCATTGACTCGTGAGTTTTGTGTCCCGCCCTGCTCCCCCCCCCGCCAATCATGAAGTTACAGCACCTAGACCGTTGCTGCGAGACACCACGGCTGTGGAATTCGCATGGTCCAGGGGTCACATGTTGGGCAGGTGCAGGCAGCCGCCTACACCAGCCACCAGCTGCGTAATATGACAGCCTTGAATCGACGGCCTGACACACTGACACTACTACCCGTAGAACGGTGGACATCTGCCAAGCAGTCATGAACCGCTCTACTGTGAGCTTCTGCTGAAGACCCCAAAGCTCGTCCGCCAATACTCGTCCGCCAGTACTCAACCACGTCTTCTCTGCTGAATGTGTGTGAAGTTGGTCAATCCGACTCCCTGCCGTCATCACTGCCGGGTTTTCAGAAATGCTTGGGTTCTATAGAGGCTCCGACTCCTCCAGCCCTCTACACCCACCTCTTTAAAGAGTCGCTCTCGGCTCGCAGAGCGGAGGCTCAGTAACAACAACTTGAGGCAGGCACTTCCTGAACGCCTCGTACAGGAACCTCTGTTGCCCAGCTTGGCTGTGCTACACACACACAAATCCATATGTTTACAATGCTTGGCAAATCAAACCTGAGGCTCGCACCGGACTTGCTTGCAGGTGGACACAAACACAATCGTCTTCTTTTGGGAATGGGATCCTGGGATGCTCAAGCTATGTTGCGAAGGGTGCCTCTGTTGCACTTGCACTGCCGGCCCAAAAACACACATCACGTGTCATGATCTGAGCGAGAGTCGAAGGAACGAAAAAAGGGTGTCAACCTTTTTCTCCAAAGGTACCACCATGTAAATCTGCCTGCATGACAACTTCAACAGTGTCAGGGTGAAGGGACAGTCTGATTGTTCGCGCCGCTGACTCAGGATCTGGCTTCAGAGTTTCAGGTGTGCGGCTTTTGGCATTGTGATGCACGGAAATGACCTATGCAGGATGCAGCAGAAGCAGCAGTTCCGTGAGTCACCCGTGGGCAGAAACGACGACATACATGTATGCTGTATGCCGTGTTCTAATGAGCCACAACGAAACGCAACACGCTTCGGCGCTGCCTCCGGCGAACGCAGTGCAGCCCGGCCAAGTCTGTGCACACTGTTCTGCAAGGTTGCGGAGAAGAGAAGCCTCTGTCAAAAGTCGAACACATGTCCACATGTCATGCCGCATGCGCTCTTCAGTCACCTCTGAGCACTTCACGTCTGACGCTGGACGGGCAGGTGTTGGAGGATATTGTGCATTGTCTCCTCTCTTATGTCCATGCCTACTAAGCCCGGAGCACCGACATGACAGGAATCAAAATGAAGCCCTCTGAGGCACTGCTTGGTTTCTAAAACCTGGCATTGTGACCCTGATTGTTCCTGTAAACCTGCACCGCCTTACTGTTCCTGCACGCTGTCCGGTGTTGCCCAGCTGTGAGTGAGAAAGTGCTTCGTGCCTTCGTTGTTCCTTGTCTGTGTTTGCGAGAGCTTTTGTTTGCCTGAATGGATTTCGCTTGCCATGTACTCCGTTGTAGCACGAGCCGTGTGCTCGGGTCGTTCACGATGAGCTCCCTTCCTTCTTTGCGCTCGGCATGCAGAGCACAAGTACTACTGGGTCATTCTTCTGCATCAGCTTTCTGCTGTCCTTTGATTTCCACATTCTGTGCATGTGACGGAGAAAAAGGGCCAAGCTAAAGAGACGACACAGGCACGTGGCTACTGAGAGTATCTGAAAGTGCAGGCTTGACTTGGACGGCGTCTGCCTGAAACCCGAAGTCCAGAATGCGATCGGCTTCGTCTATGACCTGCGATGTGAGGACAAATTTCGGATCCCCGCTGCAACCGAAGAGTCTCAGCTCAAGGTGGCGGCTAGAATCAGCAAGGCAGACGCATCGAAGCCCGGCGACTCGTCCAAGTGCTGCAAAAGCCTTCACTGTTCACGATAGGACCGCACATTCCAGGCGGCAAAGCCCGCCTTCCAGGCGTGGCCACCAGAATGCTCATGTTCGCAACTGCATGCTGCTCCTGGAAGAGGCAGCGGCATAGCCAACAATACGCCAGTTCGTCTCTGAAGGTCGCACTGCACCTCTGCAAGAGATCGGCCGCCCACAATGCAACCTGCTGCATGAGCACAGCCTCCCCGTGGAGAGCCAAAATGCATCATGCATCTCGTGTGGTGGACCTGCAGAAATCTCGTGCTCCTGACCGACATTCGTCAGGACCTTGCATGCATCAAGGGTACTGCAGGTTCTGCAGATGCATATTACATGACTTTGGCAATGGCCTGAAAAATCTGGTAAGCAAGCTCACGAGTTGGAGACACCTGGGGAAAATGTCGTTGCATTCGGAAGCAAATCATCCAACTCTCTCCAAGCTCAGGACAATCACAGAACCCAGACCATCCATCTTGGACCAATTTTGCCTTTCTGCTGTGTCACCACTTGCTGTGTTGGTACATGTGTGCTGGCACAGTTGTAGCTTGCAGCGGTGTGCCTGTAAAGGCACTCGATTGCAGGCACCAGGAATGCCAAAGTCTTGCCGGAGCCCGTGCGAGCTTCGCCCAAGATGTCACGGCCTCGGCGATGGAGAGTTCAAAAGCAACCAGGCACGGCGAAAGCAAGCAGAATAGAAGGATGGGTACGGTTAGCAGTGAAAGGGCTTACTCTGAGAGTTCTGCCAGAAAGAGCTAGTGGAATTGCACCGGATTGAATCTCTGTCATCTTGACGTATTTCGAGGCCTGTCAATCACCCAACTGCTTGCATGAGATGCCATACGAAAAGCGAAAATCAGACCTCTAAGCCGCGCAACGTACGTTCCGAGATTGGCAGTTCACGGAAGAGGCGACCAGTTAGGGCGGGCCCCTGGCGACGTCTGGCATCCAATCTCTACATTCCAGGGCTAGTTGCCCCATGCCTGCCCCGGGTTCGCAGTGCTCGTGCTGGCAGCGACGCGGCCCGAGCACTCCGCTCGAATCCTCGCCTCAAGAGCTCTGATCTCCGCTTCCTGCGTGCTGAACGTTGGGAGAAAATAACTTGATGACGTGGCTCGTGACGCATCACACAAGTACATAGGAGGCATCCTGAACTCAGACTCAGAGCAAAAATTCAGGGCCCTGCTTGCTGCATCTTAAGGCGCAACGCTCAAGGAAGACCTTTCGAGCCCCGAGCTCCTCTGCGGCTCTGCGGTTCGAAAGGTTCCGAGACTTCCCGGGCCGTGCCTCGCAAGGGCTCTGAGAAGCCAAGCGGCTAAGCGACTTGGCAGACGTTGGCCTTAGCCTTGCGAGCATTTTTGACGTTGCCATTGTTCGCTTTGCGTGCCATGCAGATGTTGACTGAATGCCGGCATAGAAGCATCTGTGGTAGAATCAGGAAACTATGGTTGACTTGATATTCCGTCATTTCGCACGAGCCGGTGCTTTCGAAGTCGGCTATGTCTCTGCCGTCTACCTCAAGCTGGTCACAGCATCTATGCCCCGGAGCACCCACACATAGACAGCAAGCAACCAACCAACCAATGGCAATGCAATGGCTTGTGCAGTGTTTCGTGCAGAGGCTGGGGCAGAACGTGCATAGTGACTACGTAGCACTCCCCTGTTTTCACCGATCAAGAGAGTCAAGCTCAAGAGACTTAACGCTGGTCAGGTCCAGGCTTGTGGTTGGGCTGATCGCCCGTTGAGGCTTTCGACATGCGGCTGCCTGTGACTGCGCTGGAAGAAAGCTCATTCTTGCTTCTCCTCCACCATCGATGATGCACTAGCCGCGAGCCGGTAGCCGGCTCGCTTCCATGCTATCGGGAGCCCTTTCTCTTGCACCGCAGGTGCACGGGACAGCTGCCACAAAATGCGGTAACGGCTGGAAAATAGGCATCGGAACTCCGTTCTCTAGCCTAGGAGATGGCACTCCTGCCAAGACTGCAGGGTCCAAAACTCACGTCCTTGACGTTCGGTGATCCATTTCTGGTAAAGCGCATCTATCAGCATCAGCGCCTGGGATGTGAGCCGAGCTGCACTTCAAGAGGCCGACAGGTCTTTCCATGGCCTGACGCAGATTCACGATGAGGGTTGCCCCGGACTCCAGGGCTTTCCTCAAGTCAGGGTGCGTCCGCAACTTGCGCCTCGGGGGCGAGCGTTACTCATTCATACACAACCTCTCCTTCGAAGGAAGTAACCAGCAGTGGCGCCACCGGAACTGACAGCCGGGAGAAGTTGGCACGCTAGACTTGGTTTGCGATGAAACAACAGGCCAGGCTGGCTCCCGAGAAGACGGCGTGCAAATAACTATTCGGACAGTTCCTTCCTGCGTGTCGAGATCTTCAGCACGCTGCCCCGAAAGGATGATAGGCGGTTATGAGTATCCCGACCGCTCATTGTGCTGGTTTTGAAGGATTTCCTTTCATCCCCTTTCGCCCACTGCGGGCGAAAGACCCCCCTGTCGTGATCAACTCCTTGCAGTCTCTTGCCTTTGAGGGCCTTGTGCGAGTCACCTCGAACTCATTTCCGGACTTCTGGCTGCAACTTTACGGATTTGGCTTCGGGCGGTGGGGCCACTGCAAATATGGCAGCCACGTGTTTCGCAAAGCGACAATCCACAGTCGACAGCTGTTGACGGCATTGAAGGCCACAGGCTGGTCACGTGAACTGTTGCACCCACAGGGGATGGCATTGTGAGACGACCCCAGCACATGCCATCAAGACAAGGCGACATGCACCAGTCAGCAATAAGGTCCACAATCGCGTCTGTCACGTTGGGCTTCTTTGGCGTGACCTGGATCGGTCTCATGTGCTTGCACTGCTTGGCTGGCTTCGCTGATTTCAGCATGACGCACAAACTCCAGAACCTCTGAGGACGATGCAGCATTGTTCAGAATGGTAATGGGGATTTCAACTCCTTTCCGCTTTGGTCGCTGCGCCTGCTGAACTTGCATGCCAATACAACATGATGCGCTGCCGCTGAAATATCCCGCGGAGCTAAACATCTCTCTGAAAATGCGACTTTGCCAGCAGCCCGGTGCTCCTTGCCAAATGGCAAGCATGCTGCTATTTGTGTGTGGCTCAACATCTCATTGAAGACATCATGACAGGGTGTTGGCCCGTTGGAGCCGCTTCGCGACTTGCATTGAAACAAGAGAGATGGAGACGAGATGATAATGCCGTTCCGATAGCGTTGAACATGAATTGCCCGGCACCAGAATGTCTCAAAGGCACTGCATCAAGTGGTGAAAGTCTTCACGCCCGCCCGGCCAAGCGTAGCATGCCAAACACGACGGCCTGAAGGAACGACGCTGTTCCGCTAGTGGCATACAGCCTCAGTCGCAGGCTGTGAAGGACAAGCTCTCTTCAACCGGAGGCTTTTCCACACATGCTTCCAGGGGTTGGACTTATAGCCCATTTCGTCTAGTAAGGGCAAGTGCTCAAGAATTGTCATCTTGTCCTCCTGACAGCGTGGCTGCAAAACTACGAGCTGCAAGCGACATGAGACCGCAATCAGCTTGATGAGCTGTGCTCATTAGCGTCCTGTGGGCCCAAAGATAACAGGAGCCTGGCAATTCCGACAAACACAGCAAAGCCATGTTCAGTTGCAGAGAGCGTGGTAGTGCTGATCCACTAGCAACACAGCCCGGCAGACCCGCACGGCTCGAACTTAATCTTGATGCCACTTGCAATTATGGATTTCAGGAAGGCCTCGACACACACAGAGAGAGAGAGAGAGATGTTTCACTTCGGTGACTTATGCAAGCATGCATCAAGACTAACAGCCTCATGCGCATCGTGTCCGAAGCAGGCCACCTCTCATGGAGGTTGAGGACTAGTAACATTTGCATCATACTCAGCTTCATACTAAGTGCATCCGTGCACCTCGCCGGTGCTCTGCATCTCAACTCCGACACGAGGGTCAGAGCCACTCAGTCGCAGGAAGGAAAACATAGGGGCCTTGCACATATTTGGTACTGCATTGCAGGTTGTCGAAACTGCAACTGCTCTGTGATCAAGCCACGGGTACGAGAGGCCTTACATGCAACGAAGTCAAAGTCGTTTACATGCACCTTCATCGGTTTGATGTCCTGAGGTTCACAAGTTCGAAAACCACGCTCATCTCGGCACCATTGCACATCGGCAAGCCGCACCATCGCAATTAGTAAATTGCACCGCTCTCCTGGCCAAGCATGACACGTGTGGCCAGCTCGATGAAATTGATGTTGAAGGTCTTCGACACAAAAGGTACCTCTTGTATGAAGATCCAGTCTGAAGTTGAGCATCGGCAAGACTTTAAGCAGGAGCACTGTTCGTGATGCTCGGACATTGCATTCGATGACTTTCACCGCCCGCATCGACCGGCTTCCCGCTTCCTGCATCAAGCCGGTCAGCATCCTGCTAATTTGGGATGCTGCTCTGTCTCATTCGTTCAAGTTTCATGCTCCGCCCGCGGATGATCCCTCCGTTACAATCGCAGCTTCGCATGTGAGGCACTGCACAGCCCGCATACCTGCGACATGAACTGCACGTTGAAAGGCCCGGAAATATTCAGAGCCTTGCACCTGAGTTGCTCGTCTCACGTGCATTGCATTGCCTTCGAGATCACGACCGTTCGCACGAAGTCGGTGGGCGTTTCCAACAGTTTCACTTGGCGCTTCCGAGCACGGTCAGGGCCGGACTTGGAACGTCGCATCTCACCACGCTCACCATCCGTCGCCACTCGTCATGTCGTCACGTCTTCCCACAGGGCAGGGGTAGGAGTAGGGGCTGGTCTCATTCAAAGTGTATTGCTTGTTTCCAGCTTCCCTGCGCCAGTTCAAGTTCAAAAACCTCGGTGAATTTGAGCTCAAACTTCCGACTCGAATCTTGTCACAACTTCTCACACCATCCGGCCAAAAAAATCATTGATCACAAGGTCACACCATGTCACTCCTCTCTTTGAGTGCTCAAGTCTATAAGTGAACAGGGTTGTGAGAGCGCGCACGAGAAACTTCCAGTGCTGCCGTGTCACAGCTGTGCGGCGATCTGCATCACACGCCGATTCGTCTCAAGATACAGGCGCTGGGAAGGCAGCAGCAAGGTGGCATCACCGCTGTGAGTGCCAGCATCCTGACGTCCCAAAAGTGTTCAGCTTACGGCATCCGGTGCTTTAGGCAATGGCTCTCCTCGACGTGCTCCGAAATCGCGTAGTTGATGATTTCCCCGTTGCACCCAACTCCATCGAACTCGATCTCCCTGGCATCCAGGGCCGGATCGCAATTTTCGTAAAAATATTCTCCTTCCACTGTCCGACGTCCGAGGCCTAGCTCCCTCGATGTACTTGGAAATCACCACTGGGAACTCCTGTTCAACCTGAAAGGCGCTTGAGTCTTAGGCACAGCTCTAGCTGGCACGGGTGTCTCCGTCCCAAGAGGTCTGAGAAGTGGACCACTGCCGACGTGCCCAAAAAGCTTTTCAGCTGCTCCTTGGATGAAGCTGGGACGGCCTTGGGCCTAGGATGCAACTTGCCGTCATCACGGCCTCGCTGTCAATGACCCGCATCGCCGCTCCGGAGAGGACGTAGGACGGACGCACCAGCACAGGGAAGCCGACGCTGTTCGCGAATAACAGCGCATCCTGTCGAACTGAACAGGGATCACCAAGACAGTCTCGTGTTGAGCACTGAGATTTGCTCCTCGAGCTGCACAAACTCGGACCACTGAGGCTGGTCGATGTCGAGTTCATCGCACATGCTTGAGAACTTGGACCGGTCCTGCAGTCGACATGCAGCACCGTGAAAACAGAGCTGGACTTGAGCGGTCTCACTCCTCAGCACGATCGATGTTTTGTGCTGCGGTTCCCAGTATTCTGATTCCAAGCTTGTCCAGCTGGGGAGCCAAGTTGTTGGGCCTGCCAGTCGTGTCATGCACATGATTCCAAACACTGATGTCCCAGCAGGGGGAATCCCAAAGGTGCGAGCAAAGTGATAAGCGCGGCTGATTAACGTTTGGCCGCCAACGGACACAATAGTGCCTTGAGTGAGCGCTCTGAAGCTGCACAACAAAGCCGGCTCTTACAGGGGGGCCCCTGCCATTCGGCTGCTCAAAGTTGCAAATTTCGCTGACGGTCTCAAGCGTCAGCTCCTCGCTGCCGAGATGTCAGGAATTGTGCTTGCCGAGCGGAGCATAAAATGACAACGCATTCTTCCACTCGTATCAACCCCTACCCATTGCATTCCGAGCCAAGGTCCTCGAAGTACAGCCGATCACTTTCGTCGTAATCGGTGGAGACCGTTTCGGGGTTGCAATTGATCACCTAAGAGTGGATGTCATATCGGTGTGAAGCGTGGGGAAACTACACTGGAATAGTTTCTGCGAGTTGCCATTGCTCGATGACCTGTCTCTCGCAGAGTCCTGCAGCACACGAGGCTCTTAGAGTCTTAGACCTTCAGAGTAGTTCAGATTCAGACACCAGTTTTCAGCCCTACCTGACTGCAGAGACGGAGCCCCAGTCAAACTCCACCGATGCTCCAATCCGGTAGCAACCGGATCCAAGCACCTTTTACAACCACGGCTGAGGCTCAGTGTACGATAGTGTAGGGACACTGCAGAAGGAAGAGCCGAGAGACGATGAATGCAGCTTTCTCGTCCTTGTCAGCGCCCAAGTCAAGCGGGGGAGGCACCTGCAAAGTATCGACTTGGGTGAGGACCGACTTGCGCCCATGGCGGAACGATCATGCTGGGACTGGCAATGCTGTGGATGCGAGGGCAATCCTTGGTCTTGGTCAGGGATGTCGGAGCACTGCGTGTCGACAGACTTGTTGTTATTCTTGTCACGCTGTGCTCGTCGCGTAAAGTCCCCTTCCCATTCCCTCCTCGTTTCCGATCTCGAACCTTTCATGCTCCTGGCCCATGGTTCCGTGTTGCCCGACTCTAGCAGCTACAACGTAGCTGCAGCTAGGTCCTCAAGGTCTCTAGGCCCTTCCCGGCAAAAAGACACCCCGACCGAGTCTGCCTCCTTGGACTGCGCACTCATCAGCGAAGGGCTCCACCCTCCGGGAGATGACTGAGTCTTCGCGAGCTTCCTGGTTGGCAAGTCGAAGCCCGACTCCTGCAAGGGGCAGGTATCCTAGATCGTTCACAACAATTTTGGGCTCCTCGTCCAGCTTGCCCCTTCCGAAGGCGCTGTCATACAGAGAATCCTGCAGAAGTGAGGCGGTTGGCAGACCGCCTCAAGCCGACATTCACGATCCGTCAACGCCGCACCTTGTGAGGAGCCAATTTCTCGCTCTTCAGTGGAGGCACGTCGTGCTGCGTGCCGACGTAAGACAAGTACAAATAATTCCTGGCAGAGCAACAGAGCGTCACACAGAGCCTGCAGCAGAAGAACCGGCGAGGCAAACGTCTTTGCCGGGAACTCTGCCGCCAGGGTGTCGACCTGCTTCACGCAAGGCCTCGACGATCGGAGACACAGAGCCAGCTAAGGTTCCAAATCACCAAAGAGACAAGAACCTTTGCTGGGACTCCAGCCGAATGCTCCAGCCAGCGCGCAGCTTCATAATCGCTTCCGCATTGCTGCCGACTGCTTTGGCAATCTGCCTTCCGACAAGAAACGATGCCCTTGATGTTGGAGTTTTGGAGTGCTGTCTGTGACAGGTGAAGAGCAAAGCTGTGTCCCTGTCCTGTCGCAGAAACCGAGCTGTTTCACTCGGCGAAGGAAGTCGGGGCCAGCCTCAAAGCTTGTCCAAGGCCCTTTCAGACCGCGCACAAGTCCGCAGACTGTCGAGTCCAAGAAATGCCGATGCCTTCTGCAAGCCATCCAGGCTGCCCATTCCCTCCATTCTCCTGCGACCTTGATGTACCTGCACATGCAGCTCACACAAACAAACTTACCAGGTGTTAGCTATTTATGTTGATCCCGAGCAGTGCATAATCACCTCACTGATCACCCTTGAGGCACAGAGAAGAGCTTCGCCAAATACCATCTGTCGATTTTGGTGAGCTGGTAGACCTGCCAGGGTCTGCTCTGCCAACAGGATGTTGCTTCGAGTCTCCTTCCCTCGCCTGCTCGACAGAGTAGTTGTTCTCGAAGGCATGCGCAATCGCCCACATCCGCAGCCTTCGTTCAAGGCTCAACCAACAATATTCATCAGATCAACCTCAGCCTCTGACGCTCGATTTTCAGCCGGTCCAAGCCGTAAAGGAAAATTCGCACACTCCTGAGGCCGTGGCGGTCCTGGATGTCTCAATTCCTCCTCGATGTTGCCGTCTTTAGAGACCGCTGCTGACGACCGCGCGCGCAAGTACCTGAAGAGCGGGGGTAGACGTCTTATCCAAATCTGGCTCTTTGCGCTGCTTCAGGTAGGGGTCTGGCCAATTCCCATCAAAGCCGACGGACCCTTCGTTGACCATGCGCAATGCCTACCATGGCTGTCCGAGGAAAACTTGACTAAGCCTCTTGTCGCATGCCACAACCCCGACCCGTGCCGCGTGCCTTCTGAATTGCCTCAGGGAAAGACCGTGCCATGGACATAACCTCGCCAACGCTCTTCATCTGCGTCCCCAGAGTGCGCTCCACAGTGGGGAACTTGTCAATATCCCAGCGAGGGATCTGTCAGATTCAAAAAACAGGCTCATCGCGCAAAACCCTCTCGCACTCTGACTGGACGAGTGTATGGCCTTCACAACACAGTAGTCCAAGGAGGGCTCAAAGCATGCAGTGGTTGAGCGTGTAACTTGATTCCTCAAGCTCACGAGATCGTGACCTGAGCGACGAGGACGAAATGCAAAAGCTTCGCTTGGTTGTACGGGAGCCAGGTCAACTGTAGAGTCTTCTAGGGACTTTTTTGATGCAAGGAGCCGAGGGCCAGCTTGGCAGCAACGTAGGCAAGTGGATACCCGGTTGCCTCACCATCGCGGGTGCCGCAGGTGATTGCTCAAAGATCAGCTGTTTTTGCGCCTTGGAGGCGAGTGCACTGCTTCTGGAAAGCCGCGCGTTCACCTCGACAATGCGGTAGCCTGGCACTGCATTGATACAGCGTCCTTGCATGAGCCATGTCAACCAACATTGCAGCCAGGGCACGGTTTGAATTCGGATCCAAGGCATACTGGATGTTGGCCTCGCCAACGATACCGAAATGACGAATCACCTTGGCGCGTGCAACCGAAATCCTGCTTGGCATTCTGACTTTGGCTTCACTGGCTGGCGCTTTCATGGTAGTTCGACAATACTAAGAGCATCACCTTGATAGCAACAGCCCGCAGTCTGTGATACTCATCGTTCGAAAGCGTCTGGGACGGCGCAACCACAATGGACTCGCCTGTGTGTACACCCATTGGATCCAGGTTCTCCATGTTACAGACAACCAAGCAGTTGTCCCGGGAATCACGCCTTGCGGTAGCAGCGGAAGCAGGGCTTTCCATACGCATACGGCATATGTCCCAGCATGTGGCTGCACATGCTGCACTGAAAGCTGGCAGCCAGCGCCGAGAAATTAAGGCATTGGCACCACTTCGTATTCCAGCTCCTTCCATCCCTTCAAGCACTCATCGATGATGACCTCGCACGCATGAGCAGCCTGTGATCCGCACGCAAACTTACCCTGGCCCTTACGATGTCACATGCCGTTCCAATGAAGGAAACATGAATTCACAATTTCGTGCGTGGCATGTACGAGCATTGAGGCCGATCCCTGCCAAGGCAAAGCCAAACACCTACAAACCTCGAAAGGTGCAGGCAGCAACTAAGCTTTGCAAAGTGTGCAGGTACAAGTTTTTTCAAGACGGCCTGAGCCCTGGCATCCTGCCTGAGACGAGGTGGCGAAAGCTCGAGTCAGAAGCACCTCCAGGTCTTCCTGCGAGAAACTCAGCTTGGGCGATGCTTGCACTCGTGCAACTACGCGCTACTTCAAGGCCTCGTTCGATGCAAAGCCACTTCCCAGACCACCCAATGCAAACGCAGCTCGAACAAGCACCTGAAGAGGGGGCCATGTTGCAAAAGTGCAATGGCTTGTGAAAGTCCAGGCCCCACACCGGAAATCCAATCTCACGGGCGACCTTGCTGGCATGCAAAGTTCCCCGCCCCAACTGAAGCACGACTGCTTCCGCTTTCGATGGTCTCAACCCGACTGGCAGAATCGTTGCGCAGCACGGGCTACCGATGCGATGCTCACTTGTCTTGCTCAAACATTCAAACTAAATTGGCTCTAATTTGCTGAGCTCCCGCTAGTTGACATGTCCCCATCGTTTTGTGTTGATTGAAGCACACTGGCCATGTTTGGAGACTTCATTTGCAGGTGCATTTCGAGGATAAGGGTGTACTCCTCCATGCTCAGAACTGACCATAAGAATCCGACCATGCATCGCATTGCAGCAAGCATGAGGTCCGTGCATTTCGTGCCTCCTCGAAGGTGTTTGCGCATGCAGACTGCGCGCACTTCTCGCCCAGACTCTCGACGCCTACCTGAGCAAGTGGTCGGCTGAGCGAAGAAAATAGATGATCTTCACATGGACCTCTTCCCTGCCTTGAAGATCTCGCGATCTTCCGTTGCAACAATGGAATCGATTTGCGTGCCGAGAACCTCCGCACCATAGACGCACAATGCGATTTGGCTCGCCGCCAGGTTATGTATACTTTCACGCAGCATGTCGGCACCTTCACGCCATACTTCTTGAGAGTGCCATCGCGGTGAAGTGCAACTGCACAGTTCAGCGCCGTCTGCCCACCTAGCAGAGAGAGCTAGGCCTAGGCCTAGGGAAGCTCACTGTTACTCTCCATCCCGCAACGATAGCCTGTCTGGGCTCCCAGCCGAATGCGGCAAACAATCCATCCGGTCTCACCTTGTCAATTACCTGCGAGAAAGAGAGAAGGATGGGAGGAAGGAAGGGAGGGAGGCACGAAGGAAGGGAGGGAGGGAGGGAGGGAGGGGAGAGAGCGAGAGAGAGGGAGAGGGAGAGGGCGGGGCGTGCACACTTGGGACAAGTGGAAAGCAAGCGGCCGGCCTTCGTTACGAACTCCGGTGTAACCGGGACGAAGTAAATCTGGTCAGCCAAGCCCCGGGATGTTTGGACGGTCGCAATGTTGGGGTTGATCCTGGAATCGATGCTGAACTGCGGGATTTCCGAAAGGCTGCCATAGCAAAGGCAAATCAAAATCGTGTCGGGGGTGCAACACCGACTGCACGTGCTGCTCGCGCAGTGCCTTGGCAAGGCAAGCATGGAGGGCACAGGGTTTGGTTGCAGAGAAGATTTCACGAAGTCGGGCCTTGATGGCCTGGCTCCCGGAGTAATCGAATTCACCAGCTTGCCCGATTGTCAGACCACCGGATCCCAGCACCAAGACCTCACAAGCTTTTGGAGCTCATGAACTTGTCGGCACAACAGCTGCTCCACGTGCACGGTCCCGCCTTTGAAATCGACTGCGGGTGCTTGTAACTGATGGTTGTCAAACTCCTTCCTGCCGAGTTCCTCGACACTGCGAAGCCACGAAGCAAAGGCGGCCACCCCCGTCCCTTCCCGGATGTGCCTCAGAATCTTGAAAAAATCATCGAAGAGAAAGGCAGTGTCCACAGGACCACAGCAGGCCTGCGTCAGCAGCCCGCAACCCACGATCATAGAACGCTGCGAAAGAGCTGTCATGACATGAAATTGAGGACTGTTGCCCACCTCGGGGTGGAACTGCACTGAAAGCCATGGCTTCTCCTTCGGGGAGCAATACCAGAAGCTCCACGACAGGATTGTGGTGGATTGTGTGATCTGTCCTTGTGGCCAATGCCCTCATTTGAGCCATCGTTTGCATTGGTGAAAAGGGTGTGCCAACCATCCGGCAGCTTCGAGTCGTCCACGGCGAAGCCGTGGTTCTGAGAGGTGATGTAGCAGCGACCCGTGCGCAGGTCCACGCACGGCTGGTTCCTCGGCTACGTCTAGCAGCTAGGGCCCTAGGGTGCGGTGTGTGCGGGTGCACCGTGAGCACGTCTGCTGCTTGGGTTTCATGTTCATGTGCCTTGTGTACCGAGCTCCCACTGTAAGCTCCTGGCACACCTCGGTTGCCAAACTTCATCTTGTAGGTTTTGCAACCCGCTGCAAGGGAAAGCAGCTGATGCCCCAAGCAGATGCCGAAGATGGGCAAGTGCGGTCGCTCTTGCATAACTTTCCGGAGGCAATTCACGGTTGCTTCACACCTGAGTGCGACGACCCCGTGGCTTGTCACTCTGACGGTTTGTTCTTGAGCTCCGCGCTTCTCCGGATCGCCAGGACCATTGCTGATGAAAAGGCCATCGAACTCCTCCAAACGCATCAATCTATGCTCGCGTTCGTCGAACTACTGTAATAATCTCACAACCTTCGGCCTCCTACTGACGAACTATACAGAGGTGTAACGTCTCAACATGGAGCTGTCAGCAAGCCAGCCTCCTTGGAGAAGTCATAGTCCCATGGCACCACCTTCAGGCGGACTCGAAGGTAGTGGATGAAGTACCGTACGATGTTGAGCCTCGATACTTGCTTCCTCTGGAGCACTCCAAAACACAAGACACTACTGAAACGACTCAAGCACGTTATCCAGCAAAATCTGAGGGAGTGTTCTTCATGCCACAGTCAACAGCCACTACCAGCGGAGGCTCACCTAGCAGTCCAAAGACTACTGCACGCGAGATCACCGGGCTGTGCACAGGTCTCGGGGAGACACCCTCATCTGCTTCATCACGGGCGGGCTGATACAATTTGGGGCTGGACCTGGGCATCCAGCAATTCTAGGACTGGCCACAGCTCATGAAGTCGCACTGACGGCCCAGCACAGACACTTGGGCCACCAAGTTCTTCACGTTTGGATCCTACCGCTGACCGAGACATCTTTCTTGTCACTTGGAAGCTGCAATCACATGCAAACATTTGAACGTATTTCCAGATAAGCAATCCTCCCACTGCGGTGCTGCATCAGTCCCGACGACCACAGCACCAAGAGCTGATCCTTGGGTGCATGGGCCACAGCCGGCCACAGCAGGGGTTGTTGCCGTCTGTGGCGGCCTTCTTGTCGGAGACGTTTTGTGATGGCGCGCGTGTCCACGCCAGAAATCCCAGGCACGTTGTGCCTAAGACCGCGACTCGTACGGTCCAGCACGTGTTGCTACATGTCTCTTTCAGCTTTCAGGTGCATTACTGAGGCCCCTGCTGTTCAAGCCACGTAGACAAGCTCTTCACGGCAGAATAGTGGGATGCCGCGAAAGAATACTCCGACACTACGACTGCCACGGGATAGATCCGCGATCCCTCGAAATACCTGCGACAATGCAGGGACGCAGGAAAATGAGTCCAAGCGCACAGACAGCGATCGTCACCACATCGCGGACCTTGGTATCCCCTGTTCGTCCTTCTCGTCGGGTGGCACGCCATAATTACCGACGATTGGATAGGTCAGCACAAGGATCTGGCCTTCGAAGGGACTTAATGGTTCAGTTTCGAAAGGTGAAGTCAGAATAATTCCGTCTTGGCCTTCAAAGGATGGGTCCGTCAAGGATTCGGGGTAGCCCATCATCGCCGTGCAGAACACGACCTCTCCAGCAATTGACCTTCAAGCGGCAACTAAGAGGCGCAATGCGAGACTCTTCTGATCTCTGACCTCTTCGCTCCGAAGTTGAAGCCGCGCCATCGCTCACCTGCAAGCACTGCAAGCACTGCAAATGCAAGCCTCGATGGGGCCCCAAATTTCTGGACTTCAACATCCCACAGGGTGGCAGTGTGCGGCCTGATTTCAGTCTCAGTTCGGCAGGCGTTTTCATGGCCTCCTCCCAGGCTTTGAACCTCGCAAAGGGTTGAATCTACTGCCAACTGTCTGCTGCTGCGACATTAAATGTTTCGGCATGCGGCTCATCTATGTCTCCCGCCAAGACCTTCCCATCGTTGTCAGGCCCTCAGAACCACTTGATCCAATGCTGTCAAAGGAGATCGCACCATGGAGCTCGACAGGTGTCAGATCTTTAAAGCACCGGGCGTGGAGGCGGAGCAAAAGGAGGTTCTGGCCGTGACGGCTTCATTCGCCTTAGAGGGGAGCCACTGTCACGCCTGCGCTGTCTGCGGTGTTCTTCTACCGAGCCGCAACGCAGCAGGTCAGCAAAGGCTGACTGTAATAAGGATTCGCTGAGCCAAATGCTGCAGCCAGGCCAAGCTTTGCGCACATGCCACTGGGCCAAGAGTCATGCAGTGCCCCAGCAGCAACAAGCTGCATCAGGATTGTTTACTTCTGGCACTTAATTGCTCTCGTCCGCCAACTGCCGCGCTGCAACTAGAGGACCAGCAACTGGCGTTTGCCTAAGCTACCAGTGATCGAAGGCTTTTGCAGCATAATAAACAGCATTTTCATCACCGTCACCTCGAACCTCGATTCGATTTGGGTGCTATATGGTGCTATCGCTTGCCTTCTGCACCACACTCCAAGTCAGGCCGAACACGTCCCTTGCATTCAAGCTGCATAGCATCGTTCTTCACTTTACATCGAAGCCTTCTGCGCGCAAGCATTGCTTGTGCGCTTCGATGAATGCCTTGCACTTCTCTTCGCCGTTCATGGTAATGCACTCGTCTCGGGCGGCCTGGCATTCATGGCATACACCTTGCAGCACTCAGCTTCCTTGCCGCCGAAAGTATCCAACGTGAACCTCATACGCTAACCTGACGATTGAGCGCTGCTTTGAGACAAAGCCCACAGTGTGAAAACAAGAATGTTCTAGTTCGGAGTCCTTCGTCTCGGGGCATGCGCAGCACATTTTCATTGTCGGCTTTTTGGCCGGTGGAGCCTCTGCCATAACACGACTCTCATAATCTTAGATGAGGACATCCAGAGGCCTCCTGCGCTTTGGAACCGGAAGACCCCATGGTTGCTTCTGAATAAAGGCCCTCGGAGGGGAAAATTGACCTACAGAACCATCCCACTGCACTTTTTGGACCAAAACATCCGCGGAAGAGCTGCGAGTGGCCACTGATCTGTGGTTGCAGTGGTTGCAAGTAGAACGATAGTGTTGGAACTCCTGTTTTCGATGCCGCAATCCTGGCTTTGCCACAGCACGGCAGTATATAGCCTTTAGACCTACCTACTGTCCCGGTGTAAGAAATAAAATCGAGGGGTCGGGCTTCTTTAACAGACACCTGCGCGACGGCCAGGAACTGTTCCGTGCTCAATAGCCGCTGCCTTCTGGCAGCCGTGCACGCCGTGTCCTGTGAGCGGAAGACTGCGAGCAGATTCCTGTTTGCATCTTGCAAACAACGTCCGGCATTCGCACTTGGCGATTCCGCTCAGTTGCCACCAAGTCGCTGACCTGGGCTGTGGACGTACTGACGCAGCTGTTGCGCATTTTCATGGTGCGACCAACTCTATGCGGAATGTAAGGCCAAGTCCCCCCCCTCCGAAGTTGGTGGGCTGTGGCCGTGCAGTGGCCGCAGGCCGGTTAGCGACTCCTTACAGAACAATCGAAAAACGGCTCAAAATGAAGAGGCGCTGCCAGGATGCAATGGCCTGAAGCAGTATATCTTGCCATGAAGTTGGACAAGAACGCTGGAGTCTTGACCAGGACATATCCGTACTCTTGTGGCACGACCTGCAGATCAGAAAATCAGCATGTTGTTGTTCAATCTCATGTTCGTGCCTCTGCTAGGAAGTAGTAAATGTGGCCAGAAGCCAGCCCCAACAGGTCCATCCAAATGTTTCCACCTGGCCCAATTTTGCTGGATGCGACTTGCGCAAAACGATTCATGTCAAAATCACCATTTGCTTGTTCGGCTGAACTGCACTTCCCGCATCCTCTGCTTTGATTTGGGACATGAACCGTGACCAGCCTATCAGCAGCTGGAAAAAGATCAGCGCGAACGGGAATTGGTAGCCCTGAGCAGACGCAAATCTTGCGGCACACGCTTCCAGGCTACAGGTCCTGGATGGTGAAGCTGAAGAAGCTAAGTCTGGCGTAGGGTTCACGACCTTTCATAATCAAACGCGAAGAAAAAATCCAAGCGAGAATCTTAGCTCCAAGCTCGCTGGGTGCCCTGCGGCTCCAATAGTACAGGATGGCAAAAACCAAAGGAGGACCCAAAGTTGGGAAACCACTCGGCCACATCAGCGCCAAGGATATGACGTCGAGGAGCTGGAATGTCGCAGCAACTGCTCTTTGGCCATACATGATCTCAGCAGCTGCTGCTTAACTACGACTTGCAACTATGCCGGTGGGGCCAGGATCTGTGCAAGCAGAAAGAAAAGGTAGTCCCCGGGCTGAGAAAAGACCTGACAGCCCGCCAGCCATTCAAAGTCTAGAGGACCTTACGTCTCCTGTTTCGACGTTCCGTTGCAGCCTGGGGTTGGAATGTGTTGACATGATTAGAAAGGATTTCCAGAGCGTGTTTCCTTGTTTGAAGAATCGTTTCGTGCTTAGTGCAGGGAAGTGGGAGGCGCGCGGGCCGCAAGCAAAGGACAGTCACGGTGATGGTCTGGGAGATCTTGTTCTGGCCTGAACACTTGAGCTTCGAAGGTGTGGGGCTTGGAGTTTACGTTCAGTTGTTAACTTGGGGTTAAGGATTTTAGGAATGCATGGCTGGATGGATGGCTGGCTGGCTGGGTGGGTGGATGGATGGATGGATGGATCTGTATGTCTGTCTGCCTGTATGATCCTGTATGTATGTGTGTGTATCTGTGTGTATCTGTATGTATCTGTATGTATCTGTATGTATGTATGCATACGCGTTTTGCGCTTCGGAAACGGTTGGTTTTCGGAGCGTGGAGCGGTTCCGGACAGCGTTTTCGGAGCGTTTTCCGAACTCGAAATTTCTTGAAAGCATTTGGAGGAGCGTTTGTCAAGCAATTTTTGAGCGTTTTGAAGCGTATTTGCTGGTTCCGAGCGTTTGCGGAGCAGTTTTGCTGATCCAGAGCGTTGTTGGAGACTTTCCGGAGCGTTTTTGCAGGGTGTTCGGAGCGTTTCTGAAGCGGTTTCGGAGCGTTTTTGGAGCAGTTTCGTATCGTTTTTGCAGCATTGCTGCTTCTTCGGAGCGTTTCTGTTGGAGCGTTTTCGGAGCCGTTTTGGAATCGTTTTCGGAATGTTTAGTTGGCTCAATGCGTTGTTCAAACATTTTGGAACGTTTTCGCTGCGCATCTTCGGTGCTGAAAACAATGACACCTATACCCGATGCTCCAGCATGGTGGGCTCATGTGGGCTCCCTCGAATCAAGTGCAAGCCGCTAGCCGCGCGCGACTGTCCCGCGCGCGTAGCACCTAGTGCCTATAAGAGTGCCGGCTGAAGTGGAGAATACCCTTGTGCGAAATACATCACCCAGTGCCAGGCTCAAGCAACCTTATCAGTCTCCTGCTGTGCGGATGCGAAGGTATGCGAAGTGTTTGGGAGTGGAATCGCGACTCTCCGCAGACTAGGCCTCGTTTTGCTCCAACTTGGACGAGAAAGACGTGAAGAAGTACCTTCGCACAGGGAGCTGTGAGGGACGCGAAGTGAAGAAGCAGCAGAAGTAGGTGCGGCGCACATCTGCAACAAGAACTGGAAGCTGAAAGTGCCGAAGAAAAGGGCGGGTGTCAGCAGCCGCCAAACCTGTGGAACTGGAAAGTTGTGACCGTCACACTTGCTCTTAAAATGGGCCTGCAGCTTGTTTATGATCATGGGCCAGTTGAGGAACAACAGTCCCGGGTTCAAGAACTCCAGCTGCACCAGGACGGTGACGCCAAAGATGACGGTAAGCTGGCCCAAACGCGTTCAACACACACTACACAAGTGCAACTGCGGTCTGCGTCGAGGCTCCCACCAAAACACGCGTCAGAATGGGTAAGTTCTTATACCTTCAAGCTCCAACAGGAATCATGGACACGAAACATGCGCACACCACCAATAACTTGACCTGAGGGAGACATTGACAATTTAGACCGAGCGCCACTGTTCCGGTGTATTCTCCATGCTCCAACGCCAGCCTCCACGCAAGGGCAACAAGCATTTTGAACATGCACATAACACAAAGCGGAAGGTTAAAGCTGCAGATGCCATCAAAACCGGACACGTTTGAAAGCGCCTGCCTCACTGCCGACACAGCTTGGCCCCTGCAATCTATATCAACTCTTATGGTTCTTTATCCTGCCGAGCCGAAATGCGGCAACGCCACCTTTAGTTTATGACAAACCACCTGTTCCATTCGATTGTTGGTCCTGTACAGGTTTGGATGCTTGCAAAAGCTTTTATGTATATGACAGCAATTTGACTGTCTCAGGTGCACGGCATACGGTGAGAGCATTGTGTTCTGAGCTGCATTAATTGCCCGTCCCGCCCCCCCCCCCCATTTTCGCCCCGCTCCCTCCTACGTAATCTCCGAGTCGCCAACCCCGCTGAAGTGGGCATTGGCGCTGGCAAGCAAGACAAACACTCCGCGCTTTTAGGCGACCAATCACATGTCTGCGCATCTCGCAGAGTTGGCAAATCAAGGCAGCCGATTGATCTGAAGCTGTGAAACAACGAGTTACATATTCAGCTGCGGTTGTTTGCAGCAAGTTTGAAACCAGTGCTTCATCTCTTCCAGGCGTTCTTTCGAGAAGTGCAATAGCTGCATGCCAGATCATTGCAAGTTGAAGCGTTCGCAAAGTCGACGAGGTGCACTGCTGATTCATCAAGCCAGCCGCAAAGCACAAGGAATGAAATTCCAATGCAGCCTGCAGGCAAACGCTTCCAGAGTGAATTTCGGGATCGCATGTGCATTTACTGCTATTTACACGCTTACGAACAAAACAAGAACCCGTAGCTCCTGCCAATTCGGACTGCAGCATCCAAGCATAGTGCTCCCGATGGCTGCAGACAAGCCAGACACCTGGCTCTTGACAAGCATCGTTGCATCTCTCAGCCCAGTTTTCCATTGAATCCCGGCTGCCAGGGAAGCCATGGCCGTGCTATGCAGCACCACGTCACCTTCGACATGACTGGTTTGTACTTCATTCCAAATCGAAGAAGCCTGGCGCCAACTTCTTCCGGCGGTGATACTGGAGATCAGGGAGCTGCATGTCTTCGCCTCGGGACCTAAACCACTAACAATTACCCTGGACACATGTGCACACCAGTTCCTGAATGCAAGCATGCCAAATCTTCCCAAGGAATGTTAGCGGCAGTTACTTGCCAAGATGTTTTGCTGTCGGGCACAAGACCCTAATTATCAACTCTTGTGAAGCGTCTGTAGCTACGTATCCTATAGTTCTGGAATGCATCCAGGGTACGTCTGCCCGACACGTTCTCAAAACAGTCAACGACACGAACCACGGCAGTGCACCCAGGCTGTCCACTTCGGTGCTCGCACCGGTCAGCGCATTGAAGGTAACAGATGTCGGCTGCAAAGAGGAACAGCCGATCGCAACGAGCATGTCTAAAGCCTTCTCCCAGGCACCAGAGCAACTGTTGCTCGAAAGGGCAGCTGTCCAACCAAAGATATCAACATTTTGAAGAAGCAAACTCATGCAGAGTTTCCAGGCAGAGGCGACGGAGCAGGAGGCGATGGCGCAATTTGTCATGGTAGTCTGCCATCCTCGGCAAGAATACTGACCGTTCGCCCTGCTCCCTTACTGCAGTTGGCACGACCACATCCACTAAGCTTGACGCGTATTCCTTCTTGTCCAACCAGCTCAAGCCACTGCAAAGCCTGCTTGAAGCGGATGCATGCCATTTCATTGCATCTATATAATCTACACGTCTGTGTTGGTGTTATCCGCCCAGGGTCCTTCTGCCACAAAGGTGCCGCAGAAGCACTGAGGACAGCAACGAAGCTGGTGTCCAGGAGCTGCAGTCCACCGGCACGGATCTGCACGGACCCCGGAAGCAAACCACCTCTTCCAGTTGACACTACCTGTCTCATGAACCGTCCTCCTGCCACACCGACATGCTGCGCTGCCAGAGTGTCATCCGGCTGCATGTGGTAATGGCCGAGTTGGAAGCAATGACCTGAGGACTTTCTGTTCCCGGACCTTCATGAGGCCAAGGCGTCGATGGAATGACAGGCTAGACTTATGACTATGTCAATGTACCAGAAACAATCCGCTAGAAGCACAGATTGCGGATGCGATCAGCTCTAAAAACTGCATGCGATGCACTTTGACTTGAAGCTTGACTTCAGTGTTCATGCTCCTTAGTCCTTGCTATGCCATCTTGAGTTGGACATCATGCCAGCCTCCAACAAACCGAACCTGTGCCATCTAGAAACTTCAACATCCACTCCCAACACAAAATGCCACTAGGATCCGCTAGCCTGGGCAGGACAACAATAGACTGCGGTAGTGTCGAATCTCAGTCGCCGGCATTACCTTGTAGGCTGTAGTGCTTGGCGTTGCCCAAAACGTCCAGCGCATGATCCCAAACAAAGCCCTTTCCACAAGAATCAACAACGGAACTGTAGAGGATGTCATCGAAAGCAGCCGGCAGGAGACAGCGTGCATGATGCAACACTTTCACAGCAATCGCCTTGGTGAGTGCAACACGGTTTTCCGGACGGGTTAGCCTCCAGGCGGAAGACAGCTGAGACATGGGCCCAGTGACTGCCACGGGCGCAAGCTTTGACTCCCAGACTGCATGCTGTGGCATCGCGCTCGAGACCTTGCTGTTTCAAGATGTCCCCAAGGAGCCATGAGGCCGACTGCCACTTGCCAGCACGGATGTCCCGTGCGGCTGATCGGCTAACTGCAATCAAGCCCTGACATCTTTGACGCATCTGAGCCCTTCATTCCTGCATGCCACTGCATGATCAACACCTCAACAGCTCCAAAAAGTGTCCAAGTCAGAAGATTGCAACGGATTTGGCAGATCTGCACCGCACTCAGAAGTAGAAGGGCAGCCTTTTGCACGAGCTGACACAGTGTTGCTACCCCTCTATTCAGGGCAGCACCGGCTACTTGGCCAAGGACCTACGATCCAGTGCCATGTCCTCCCACGTCTCATAGGGAGATGAGGCTCAGATCCTGGCAAGCAGAAATCGAAAATCAGGCATCGAGACATCGAGAGTACGAAAGACGGCTCGGAGCTAGTTGTTGTGGAGCATCGGGAGCGCAAGCGGTGGTTGATCTAGCATTCATAGGGCAACTGCAATTGACCCCACAATCACGGCTTAAGCATCTCAAATGCCCATTGTTGGAACAAAAACCGATCGACAGGAGTACATGGAGGACATGTCACCAAAGCCCAATCCCGTGCTTGGCTCGCAGGCTCGTCACTGTCACGGCTTTCGAAACTGTTTCCGATAAGCCTCTTCCAATCTCTCAGTTGCTGACCTGGACCTTGCGTTTTTGCAGAGAGCTCGAGGCCCAAGACGAGTACCGGCAGACGCCTCCAGCCTTCGGATGCCTTCGGGCTGTTCTTCGAGTCTTGAAATTTCGCGACATTTTGTCACGGCATCATCCAGCAAGTGGGGCTACAAAGATGTGGCCAACGGTTCCGGACTCTCTGCCCGGTGGACTCGTCGGTTCGACGAGTCTGGACCCTGGAGATGTTGGGCACACAAAACTATGTAGTCGCAGCAATGTGCGAGAGCGAGGGTAAGAGTAAGCCTTGCCGTGGCCAGGGGCCTTTTGCTGATAACTCAAGCACACCCAACTGACCCAACCCGCTGCCTTGAATTCATCATCGCGTTCGGGCTCAGGTTCAGCGACTGTCAATTGCAGCGCTGGCGAATTCTGCCCCTTGGTGCCCAATCAATGACTAGCCATCTGTTTCACAACAGCTGAGGATGTGCCTGATGTCTGGGGGCAGGGCTCTCGTTAGCAGCGTGAGATGCGCTGCCTGACAAGCTCAAAAACACTTCCCGCGTGGTTGCGTTTTTGCAGCGATGCTAGCAGAGCACGACTTGGCCTTTGCAGCGCCGTCAAGAGCGTAAAAGGCTGAAGTTGGTTTCGCCTCTTGAGCGCCAAGAATAGCCTTGAAGAACTGCACGCGCTGGCGAGATTCTTGTGGAAACTTCTTGAACTTGAGCTGAACCTTCTTGTCCGGCAGTTGGGGCACCTCCTTCGACATAAATTTCCAGACGAAAGCGAGCAGCTGTGCCTCGTCGTCTCTAAACTCTTGTAGAAGGACCCGGCACCAGACTGGTAACGTCACTTTCTGCGGGATCCCGTCACGAAGCTGTACCTCCACGAAAGTGCCGACGAATTGATGAGCCATTTCGTTCAGCTGAGAGTCAATGCTTGCAGCATCGAAGATTGGAACGGCAGACAAGGAGCTTAAGGTACCTCTGTTGAGGGTCAGAACCACACGAAGGTCCTGCTTCGGCGGAAGCCAAAGCTCTGGTGGGCTTCCGATGTAAAGGCAAGCTTGCGTTTTGTCGTAGGTCCAAGGCCCCTTGGGAAGCGGCATCTTGGGCAAACACATTGGGGCATCAGGCAACCGTGACCGCGACTGCTGGCCACGACTAACAGGAGAGCTTGGATCTTCTGGCGGGGTCGACCCCTTGCGACACAGACCGCAGAATCCCAGGAGCTGCCTGGCCCGTACCCGAGCCTGGCGAGCGGCTTGTGGATCAGTCTTGGGCACACGGAGCATAGCACTTTCGATCTCACGGAGGCTCATTGGCCTCGATCCGATCAAGTAACTGACTCTGTTGCGGAAGTTGTTCAACTCCGACTTTGACTGCGGAGCTCCAAATATGAGGAGGCCGTGCACGAGGATGCAGTGGTACGTGTTGACCCAAAATGTCAACATTTCAGCCTCCGTCCAGTTTTGAAAGCTGACTGCCTGCAGAGCAAGGGGTGAGGGCTTCAGGTCAACCCCAGCTCGCTCAGCGAATGCTTCACCGCTTCACCTACACAACCTGCAATGCTGACTGGATGATCTCTGTGCCTGTCAGGAAACAAGTAGTTGTTCCGTTTCCAACCGTGCCTTGAACAAACAGGTTGCATCCAGAAAAGCCGTGACGTCAGCCGCTGCAGGCGCTGCACCCAAACTGAGCGCTTTCTCCAAGAGGCATGCAGAGAAATCAGGTGCTAAGCGTTTCTCTGGTAAACTTGCGAGGATACGATCATTCAGCACCAAGCGCCGTCTGTGTCCCCATCGTCGGCCTCTGGTGGAATCCATGAGCAACATAGCCTCCTTGCTCGGCACTCTCTGTCCGCCCGTAATCGCACGCAGGCCGTTTCTTGCTCCACCGGCGACTCTGCCAGCTGCTTTCTTCGCGCTGGAAAAACTAAAAACATCCACTGGATTTGAACGTCCGCTTTTCCAAGTCGCAGGTGTCTTCGGAGACGGCGGATCTTGCGACGGCGGTTCTCGGGGAGAGCCGATTTCAGGAGACAGTTTCGAGTCCTTCTGGTACGTAACGTCAGCGTGGTGCGCATCTCCACCGACCTGTGCCACCATGCGGCTCAAGTTCGAAATCCACTGCTCCCTCTCAGCCGAGTCCGCGCAGCAGAAGACAAACACGCGAAGGAACGTGTGGACCTAGGAGGCATTGCTGGCATCACTTCCGCGGCACTGTTTCGCAGAAGGAAGCAGTATCCTACGGGGTCCGCTATGTCCTATAATGGTCTATAAGCCTTTTAAGCCTCCGCTCTTGCAACTTCATCTCAGAAAGTCCTCTCAGGTCGGCTTTCATAACTTGTGATCACAGCGGCCTGCCAAAGCATAAATCTGCCCAGAGTGGGTCCGGGCAAGGCTTCGATTTGCAGGATCTCGCCGGCATGCACGCTTATTCGCGGTTTTTCGCAATCATAAGGCGTGAAGCAGCGAAGGAAACCATCTGAGGATAGCCGAAGAAGTTCTTCACAGATACGACCTTCGAAATGCACTGATCCGACCAAGGCCTCACAGGATTTAGGACAGTGGGGTCGACAGCTGGCTAATGGCCTAGCGCGAATTTCAACGAGACGATACTCGGTCCTCCCGGATGACGCTTGTTCGTCCTTGCCGGGCATGAGCGAAAGCCAGGCCACAAACGATGCTGTCTGCTGCGACGAAAAAGCGTGGTGGCATCAGTTGGACACGCCGACGTTGTCCCAGCGTTCTGCGTCTGACCTCTGTATTGAGCGGTCGAGGCCCTGAAAGGAACGCCAGGGCATATCTCCCCCCAAACAATTTCTGAACTTTGACCAAGCACCTTGCGAGCCAGTCTAGCAGGGCTGCTCAAATGACCTGAATCAGGCCGTGGACTGCCCTCCACGGATGCATCCGTCTGGTCGGGAGTCATCGACCCTGTGACTGCTGCTCGAACCACCACACTCCTGCTCATGCAACTGGCCCCAAAAAATGCAAGCAGAGTTCGAGCACGGATTCAAGGGCAGCAAGCTCACTCCTCAGCTTGGACTCACTCTCCAAGTCCAGGTGGGAGGACACGACGGTTCGGAATTGCTCCAGCGTCTTCACGGCACAGCAGGTGTACCTGGACAAATGGACAAGTTCCGCACACGGCATATCACCGCAAACTGACTGACTAAAATCGTTCAGTCATGCAGGCCTTCTGGCTCCTGGACCGCGGCGGAAGGTTCGGAGCCGCCGCTTCGGGCGGCACAGCGAAGCCAGCTCTTGAGAGTCTTTCGCTGTCCAAAATGTCCCGCCGGGATCAGTGAGTGAAAAAATGTACCAGTAGCGGACCTGCTTCTATGAACGTTTGGCAAGCTAGAGTCTCTTTTGTTAAAGCAGCTCCACCAATGTCCGGTTCAACGGCATAATCGACATGTGTTGATTAGTAGAACATGCAACGTTGGAAAAAAGAGTAGAGTTCTTCGTATCTTGCGGCCTGAACCCACGCAAGTCCTACTACCACATGTCACATGCGTATACCTGCAGCCTGCGAAAGCTGGCTGTCCAATCACATACACCAAGTATACCTTGCTACAGCAACCAACACCGTGGAAGCAAACGCAAGCGGCATCGGCCTTGCGGCGTCGGAATCGATCAATTGCTTCGATGTAGAAGGGAACTTGGACTTGAAGTTTATCCGGCAAAATCTCGTCAACATTTCTAGGCCGCCAACTTTCGATTTGAAGAAGTGCCTGAGAATGGCTTTTGCTTAACTCACGGATCTCCTCCTCATCCTGATCATACATGGCCTCGTCATCATCAAGAGAGTCTTGCGTCGTCTCCGAATCGGTTTGGTCGTCTGCTGTTACTAGCTGAACATCCGATCCCGCAGCAGACACTTCTTCTGAAGCATCAGATGCAACCTCCAAAACGGTCTTGGGAGACTCATCGTCCATTCCAGCAGGAGCATCCATGGACGGCCTGCGTTCAACTTGCCATTCGTCTCCCTGCGAGCCTCTGGCAAAGAAAATCTGCAGAATCAAACTGTCTCTCCAGTTACCATGTTCTCCGCCGCATCGGCCGAGATCGTAGATGAAGGCACACCCTGATTTGATTTCACCCAAAACGCTCTCCAATGGGAGCGGACTGATTGCTGGCACCTTCAGCAATTCCCAAGTGCAAAGATCTAGGTATGCCACTCTCCAAATGAAGGTGTAAGTACTCGTTGTATCCACCTCCAACAAGCCGGGACCGGCCCATGCAACGTTTTCAACTTCCTCGCTGCCCAGTGGAGGCGGTTCCTCCCCGTCGGGCGTCCTCACGAAACACATGAGAGCCCGTATGTGGAATCCCATTTGACACGGTGACGTCTTGCTGCCCAGATCAATAACGAAGCGGCCTCCAGTTTTCTTCTTTGCGAATTTCGCCCCAACTGACACCACATTCGACATGATCCAACCCAGATTGAGCTCTCCATCCAATGTACCACCTGCCCAAATGTTCGTAGAGTTCTCCTGGCCCATCGTGGCATTGTGCTTGAACTTGCCTTGGAACTGCACAATCAAGCCTTTCCTTGGGCCGTTGGTGTGCTCTGGCTTCACATTTCCAGGCTCATTCCCTGTATCATGGATGACGTGGAAGAGACCTTCCGGGCATGACTGGGATTCGATGCATGCAAAGATTACACGGCTATTACACATCCGGTCTGTGACGTGTGGGCATACCATGCATCACACACTTCAATGCCCTACCTGCCTTTGAAACCAGGCGAATCGAACTCTACGGGAGTTCCATTAATCTCCACTGGAACTCTCTCACCGTTGGTGGTCCCCAAGGATAAAAAGAAAGGACGGCTCCGGGCAGCGCACATCCAGTGTGCCGCACCCAACGGTGCTTTGAAACCAAATTGCTGCAGCAGCCCAAATCAATCGACATGTCCCAAGGCAAACCGCAATCCCGAGCAAGCTTCAAGCACCGGACAAACCACAGATGGGGCGAGGCCACCTCGCTGGCCACAAGAAATGGACACCACGGACTTTCATAGTCTCTCTCATAAGGGCTTCTGCACTGTTTTCATCGGGGACCGTAGGGAAAACAATGCCGAATGACCGAGCACGTGAGGCTTGAGTAGGACATTTGCAAATGTTGGTTGAACAAATCGTACAGGCAAAGTAAAGCACGCGGAGTCGTGGCCGAGCGGGAAAATTCGCCATTTCGGCTTCGGGCCTCGAAGTTGCACGAAACGAACAAAGTGCTCGTGTGCACAAGCCGATACTGCACCGATACCGTCTCTCAAGCTTTCAAGATCTTTCAAGCTTCTCTACCGGTCAAGGCTGCTGCTCCGGCAATAGGAAACCTGACTCGGATGTATCTCGTTTGGGTCTGAACATTAAAGAGCTTGAGATGCATAGCCACGGTTTACAAAACTAATTATGCAATTCGTGCAGGTTCTCACCGGTTCTCACAACATAAATTAAACCATCCTGATGGGTCGGTGTTGCAAGGCGGTCTCACTGGGTCTACACGAAAGCGTGTATACTTCTGTATGCCGCCTGCCAAAGAGAGCACCACCAACACAACAGTTGTTATTTTAACCGCAACGCCTCACATGCTGGCTCCAACCTCATCCGGTTCAAAACTGGACATGATACATTCTGTGTCACCTTCAGAACTTCAACTAACCGAGAGGACACTGCACTCGAGCAAGTTTGTGCAATGTACGCCATACGAGTAGGGCTATGTATATCGTGTCATGTATGTACCTTTTGACACGCTTGATTGGAGCTCGCCCGGCTGGTTCCCCCCAGCACATGGCAATCGTGCCGAGATTCGTATCATGCACCTGAAAACAAAACCCTTGATGAATCTTCAGAAAGGACAGCTACACTTGCAGGAGGGCCTGTAGTTTGTCGTATGTACATGAAGTCCTGCTGCACTGCTCCCCCGTGATGTCCATCGTGGTTGGATTGGATTCCGAACGTGCATCATCAAGACTATGGCGCAATATTGTTGATCCGCTCCAACTTTGTGCTGGAAACCCCTTTGTATCAAATATCAATCTTTTCCCCGTCTTTCATACATACACTCTTTTCCACGGTTCGCGTGATCCCCGAAGACGAACAGCATGCCTTCGCCCGCATGCTGTGCGTCAAACGGCATCTGTGCTACTCGCCGCATCTCGCCGCCGCCAGTGGCTGCACGTTGGTTAGGATTTGATATGGATTCGATGCAGGTCAGACACCGTATCTGCGACGCAAGCTTCGCAACCGAGCGGGAGCTCGAGGAACGTGGCCGCACGTGGATGAAACCAACAGTTTTGGAGAGATTCCCGGCCTGGACGTCGTGATCGGGATGGAGCTCAGTGGTCGCTTCAGCATAGAATCTGCCGAATCGGGCGGCTGCTGGCTGTACATCGGTCCGGTATCCTTGCTGTCGCAACGGTCCCAGTGCAGCAGACTCCCGGGCCCAGCCAAAACCCCAACTAAACCCCAACCCAAGCGAGCTCACCCCATCCGCGAGGAAGCTCTGTTGCACGTGCCGGTCGGGCCGGCCACTCTAAACAAATCAAACATGGCCGTACTATGCCGTACTGGGGTGAGAAACGGAGAACAGGGCATAGAGGAACTGTTCGCACTCGTGGCTCCAGCGGGACGGGGCGGCCAGCTCGAGTGAATGGGGACACGAGCACCGCATCGCGGCACAAAGCCCCCCGTAAACTTGCGTGCAAGCAACCGCATGGTCGCCACAACCATCGACTGCTGCGCCGCAGCCAGGGTTCGGCCGCAGGCACTCCCTGCCCTGCCACAGCCAGCGTCGCAATGCGATTTGCATTACGCGGCAGGCAGCCCAGAGCCCGCCTGTGGCCCAGCTTGGGATCGCAGCAGAAACGCCGGAGAACTGGGTGAAGTGTCTGGCAGTAGCACGTACGACGTACGAGGAATCTGCCAATCATGTGGCCAGCGCGGCAAGGGCCTTCGAGCCCTGCGAAGCGAAATTGGAGAAATTGGGAGCGCGCTGATCACGGGCACACACGCCGCGGGGCTGCACTCCGCGGGTTGCGAGCCATCCGCCATGCACGGCAGGCAAGGTGGTGATGCATCTGGCGCGGCGCGACGCTTCATAGGACCATACAATCTCTCATATGCGTTATGCGCTTGCGCGTGCCCTCGCGATTCAGACGGGGGCAACGTGCGAAGCACATGGTTCCCACATGGAAAGCAGGAGCCAACGGCACTGTAAGTCTGGGGGCAAGGGCAAGTGTTGCATGGAGCACGAAGTCAGGGTGCTCGATGGGCGTGCCAAGGACGACGACGGCCTGCTGCAAAGACCCGGTTGACTCCACTCTAAGCTCGGGGGCAAGTTGGGGTGCCCCGATGGGCGTGCCGAGGACGACGATTCCTCTTTCAATTGGCGACGTCCCCGAACCTTGTCGGTCGAGGCCCTGCTCCGAATGGCGGAAGGCTTGCCACAGCGGCCGCCGCCAGGTCCATCTCATGCGCAAGACTGGGCCCCTTGGCCAGGTGCCGTGCCCGCGACGTCTGTGCACACGATGCCTTGCGAGCGACATGACCAACCAACGGGCAGGGCCAGGTTCCATCTCTGAGACGGGCATACGAGTTCTGAGCCGCCACCGGCCACGCCCGCCTAGCCGCCCACAGAGCTAAGCTCGGCGACGTGCGGCGCGGCGCCATCAATTCGGCTGCATACGGCGGAGTTTTGCCGAGGTTTGACGTGGCACGCGATGCCACGACACTTGAGCTCTTTATGCTCTTTGGGGCACTGTGACGATGTAAAAGTCGTTGAAGATGCAATGCCGCTGCTCGGCACGGGGCCTCGTGTTGTCCGAGGGCAAACAGCGACAGGTGAGAGCATCGCCTTGCTCGCAGCCTTCGCCGTGCGGCATGTCCTTGCTGCAGTCGCCAGCCGCGTCCCACCAGCAGCAGCTGACGGCGGACACAAGCGAACCGATGCGATAAATTCACTGCACTTGATCCCGGCGAGCCAATGGGCGAGTTACGAAAGATTCCCAAAGCCTGGGAAAGAAATGCCCTCACCCGATCCAAACGCACTCGCACAAGCAGGGGAAGCTGTCTCGAACTCGGCCTCGGCCTCACGTGCAGGTCGGTACGCAAGCCCTGCAAGGAGAAACTTCACCTTCATTAAGCTTTTTCCGAAAGAAAACCAACTCGGCAGACTCAGCACAGCCCTCGCGCAAACAAGAACCATCGCATCGCCGCTCTGCAGGCTGCTGGCGCCGATCCTGTCTGGACGGGGCTCCGGGTCTTTTCCAGGGGATCAGCGAGGGGTCGGCTCGGAAGCGATGCCGTTGTGCCACGCGCGCAAGTGCAGTCTGCCTCGACCCGCTCGAGGACCACAGGGCCGCATGTAACTGTTCTCTAAACTACTTTGAAAGAATGCAGAGCAGTGCGAACGGCTCTCCTTTTTTCCGCAGAGATTGCTTGGTAGGATGCAATGCGAAGGCGAGGCATTGCTCTCAAGAGAAAGGAAAANCAGTGCGAACGGCTCTCCTTTTTTCCGCAGAGATTGCTTGGTAGGATGCAATGCGAAGGCGAGGCATTGCTCTCAAGAGAAAGGAAAATGACAGGCAAAGCGATGCCGAGCCATTCCCCCGGGCGTGGAGGGTGGGTGAAAAAATTCAGGCATGCTGTGCGACAGTATGCTGAGTAACTTGTTGTGAGTTGCTATGTGCCAGAGCCAGCGGCGCGGAGCGGCACATCTTTCAACACTACTTAGAAAACACAGTTGNAAAAATTCAGGCATGCTGTGCGACAGTATGCTGAGTAACTTGTTGTGAGTTGCTATGTGCCAGAGCCAGCGGCGCGGAGCGGCACATCTTTCAACACTACTTAGAAAACACAGTTGAAAAAAAAAACCAACTCACAACAAGCGTTCTCTAAACTACTTTGAAAGAATGCAGAGCAGTGCGAACGGCTCTCCTTTTTTCCGCAGAGATTGCTTGGTAGGATGCAATGCGAAGGCGAGGCANGGCAAAGCGATGCCGAGCCATTCCCCTTCTTCAGGTGCATCCCGCAATCTCTGTCTGAAAACTGCCCTCACCGCGCGAGATGAGGGGTGTACCTGCGGGCTCAGCAAGCGTGCACAAACCAAGGGAAAGAGAGAGAGAGAGAGAGAGGTTCCCTGAGCAACAAGAGCAGAACCGCGCAGCTTTTTTACTGGTTAGCGAAGCATGGCGTGCTGAGCTTCCTCTAGGCGTCGAGGCCAGGGCATGGAGGCGCCATGCAGTGTCACGCAGTGCGATGCGGATGCAAGCTGTGCCAGGCTGATGCTGGCGCGCTCAGCGGAGCGGTGCGCGAGAAAGGCAGTGTTTCCTCTNGTGCGATGCGGATGCAAGCTGTGCCAGGCTGATGCTGGCGCGCTCAGCGGAGCGGTGCGCGAGAAAGGCAGTGTTTCCTCTGCTGAGTTTGTCTGCCCATACGTTTTTCTCGCCAGCGACAGCGAGGTGTTCGACCTCAAACTGCACGCGGTGCAGATGAGCCCAAGTGGCAGCCAGGCGTAAGAAAGTGCCCAGTGGCTCTGCGGTGCTGAATAGCTTATTTCGGCGCTGGTGTTGTCTGATGCCGTGGGCAAAACAAAACGAACGTGTTTGCTGCGCAGAAGCTGCCGCGAGCATTGCGCGAGCGCTAGCTGTGCAAGCGCCTCAAAGCAGCCGATGTAAGGTTGCAGGCTGCCTAGCAGTTGCGGCCATTGCGCGCGTACTTCAGCCGCAGTGAAAATTTCACTGTACCAGATGAAGCTGTCTGAGGTGCTGAGCCAGCCACCTATTCCCATGCGGTGCGTGTCTGCAAAAGCATCAGCGGCGCTGTAGCAGTGCATCCTTGGTGCACTGCGCAGGGAGCGAGGCTGTTCATGTGCGAAGCACTGGCCCAGCCATGCGAGTACGAATTTGCTTNGCAAAAGCATCAGCGGCGCTGTAGCAGTGCATCCTTGGTGCACTGCGCAGGGAGCGAGGCTGTTCATGTGCGAAGCACTGGCCCAGCCATGCGAGTACGAATTTGCTTTCTTGGCGCAGATGTATTTCTGCACGGTGCGGGTCTGCAAGGCGTACCCACTGGTGCTTGTGCGATGGCGGCACAAGAGGCACGTCGGCCTTGCTTTTGATCGTTAGGTTTCCTACTTCTAGAAGCTGTGCGTGGCGTGGCAGCCACGTGCCCGAGGGTGTGCGAGTTAGTTTCGCTGTGCTGTCGAGGCAGTCCACAAAGGAACTCCACATGCTCGGCGCGNCCCGAGGGTGTGCGAGTTAGTTTCGCTGTGCTGTCGAGGCAGTCCACAAAGGAACTCCACATGCTCGGCGCGATGCTGTGCAGAGTGCCTTTGGCGCTATGCAGATCTTTATACAGCGGGGCCATAAATGGCCGCATGTGTTTGCTAAGGGATGTAGCCCAGTTAAGAAGGCCTAGCGCAGCTTCCAGGTCTTTGCGTTGCACTTTGCTGTGCTGTCGCAGTGCTGTGAGCTGCTCTCTNTTGCTAAGGGATGTAGCCCAGTTAAGAAGGCCTAGCGCAGCTTCCAGGTCTTTGCGTTGCACTTTGCTGTGCTGTCGCAGTGCTGTGAGCTGCTCTCTTAGCTTGTGTAGCTTTGCGAGACGGAGTTCCACCGTCTCTGTGTCGGTGCGGAAGAGCCACCCGCACCAGGTGACACTCTGCGAGAACTGTGCCTTCTTCCAACTGATGGGGGCATGCAAGGCCGAGAGCAATGCTACTATTAGGGCGGCGCCTATATCTTTATCTACAGTGCGAAGCAGTGCCAGTAANTACGTAGAGCCACGCGCGATGTGCGTGATTGCAAAGCAGTGCGTGCATGCAGCGCAATATGAGGCTGCCGGTGCGTTGCCACCAATATGCGGAGAAGCGCGCTCCGAAATGGCAGACTGTGTAGTAGTGCAGTGCTTCGCCGACCCTGAACAACAGGGTACCCTGGTCATCAGGGTGTACTTTGCAGCATTTGTGCGCTGCCTTGAAGTCTAAGGACAGTGCAAAGAGCTGTGCGTAGCAATCGTCGCTGAGGAACGTGCGTTGCACATCTGATGCNGTACCCTGGTCATCAGGGTGTACTTTGCAGCATTTGTGCGCTGCCTTGAAGTCTAAGGACAGTGCAAAGAGCTGTGCGTAGCAATCGTCGCTGAGGAACGTGCGTTGCACATCTGATGCGGTAGGCGGGCTAACATGCTCAGGCAGATGCACTGCGGTGTTGAGCCCACACACGGAACTGTCGAGAACGAGTCTCGGGTCGCGTCCTTCGGCCATTACTATATTTAATTTACCTATAGCGGTGCCGCTGGGCCATCGTTGCCGTGCCGGCTTTCTGAACCCTTAAATTGCTTTACGAAACCTTTATCAATTTCTTCCTGTACCAATTTGCTGAGCAGTGCTGGGTTATTCTCTGCGGCCAGCCAGTTGCCTCTGCAGTGCTCAAGCGATGCNGCGGGGCTAAAGTCATGCGAGAAATCCAAGGATTCCTGTGCTGGCGGCCATTGTCCGCTGCCTGGCAGTGGCCCGAAAGCGCCTGTGGGGACCCCCTCATCTAAGATGATGGGTAGCTGCGCGTCTCTATCTTGTATTGTCTGCGCTAGGCTCTGCAGTACATTGAGTCGAAAGGGCTGGCCTTCTGATATGTGTAGGAATCTGCCTAAATCTGTGCTTGGCGCCAAGGTGCTATGCACNTGGCCTTCTGATATGTGTAGGAATCTGCCTAAATCTGTGCTTGGCGCCAAGGTGCTATGCACGATAGATGCTAATGCAATGCCGTGCTCCTCTGAAAGAGGTGGTTCGTCCTTGCTTTCCCTAAGGTGGCTGGAGATGTGTTTGATTAGGCCATGTGAGGCTAGGTAGCGCTTAAAGCTAAGAGCAAGCGGTGCGAGGGGTTTGGGTTCGGTGCTTGTATTGTTGGCCGAATGGTCTGCGGTGCTGAACATACCTGCGCCGTCGCATACGGCAGGGCGTTTAGGGAGATAGCATGGGGACATATATTTAGGGAGGGCCTCTACTTTAATTGGTGCTTGTAGTAATGAGGTGCAATGCTTGGCTGCAATGCTGGACAGCGCGTGCAGTCCGTCACAATGCGATGCCAACTTGCTAATCGAACTGTCTGTCGAGCAGATGACGACGCTGTGTTGGTCTTGCCAGAGCCGAACCTGAGTGCAGTGCGCCGCCAACTCTTGGCAGATCTGGACGTATTGATCTTCTATCTGACTTAAATTGACTACGGGATATTCAAAATAAACGTGGCAACCTTGCAGGTGCGCAGCGCGCAGCAGCGCTAGCAGTTGCTCGTGCGCTTGTAGGGTGAGTGTGTGAGCAGGGAAAAGCAGGACCGCTGCACCTAGCATTCCTGACCAAGCAAGTCGGTGCCATGCTGCATAGGCGTCTGGCTGCCATGATCCTTCGACGATGAGGTCGCTCGGGCACACAAACCTATCGCAGGTAAAGAGGTCATGGCCGGTGCTGTGCAAAAGGAATCTAGGTTTCTGCGGGCAGTCCTGCGCAGAGCCGTCGGATTCCAACTCGGAGGAATCTGAGGCAGGGCTGTGCCGCTCCGG
>BGNK01000835.1:46000-100042 GCA_003297005.1 Symbiodinium sp. clade A Y106 | reverse complement strand
GCATGCCATCCGGAATCAAAGAAACACGACGGTAGGGTTTTAGGTCCAAAAGCGCGAGGTGGAACTGCAAACTGTGCAGCAGCTGTTGCGAAACGGCAGCCGCATTGCCAGTTCCATGTCCTGTGATAGCATGTGTTTGTCCTCGGCCAATTCGCCCAACGCCAACGAAAAAACGTGCGAAGTGGACTAGCTTCCCGGACAAAGTAAGAGCATCTTTGGGCCTGAGAGTCCGAGTAGAGATAGCCACGCAAAGTTTGCGACGCACAGCTTCCACTCGGTCGGCTAGTGGTTGCNGTGCGAAGTGGACTAGCTTCCCGGACAAAGTAAGAGCATCTTTGGGCCTGAGAGTCCGAGTAGAGATAGCCACGCAAAGTTTGCGACGCACAGCTTCCACTCGGTCGGCTAGTGGTTGCAACTGAACGGCATCAGGCAGATATGTTTCCATCCCCCCAAGAAATTGAGCTTGTACTCGAAAGGGTCGGTCTTTATCAGGGTCAAACAGCCATCCAAATGCATCAACAAGCTTGTCAAAGTAAAAGGCCCCAGAGCCTTTCGCAAACATGGGCTCAGTAAGCTTGAAGTCGTCGAAGAAGTTGATGACGGGAATGGCCAGCCATCTTCTTGCAATCGCCACCAGCGCAGCAGGATATCGGTTGAACTGCAAAACAGCTGCCAGCAAACCGAAAGCCAAGCCATGCAGGATGCCAAAGACCCAACGGTGCCATTTAGGATGCCATACAGCAACGATTGAATATTGAAGATGGCTCTCTCCGACNGTGGAGGCGTGGAGTGCGAAATCTCCGCATAGAGGCTGACCAATCAACTTCCTGAAGCGTTGGCAAATAGCCATGCCCATGTCAACAGAAGTAGTGTGTATCCTCTCCTCGGCAGTCGTACACAAGTTATGTTCCGAGGATTTGGCGTTATCAATACACCTGTAGGCGCCGTGATTCTCTTGCCACGTTGCAAACCGGATCATGTNAGAAGTAGTGTGTATCCTCTCCTCGGCAGTCGTACACAAGTTATGTTCCGAGGATTTGGCGTTATCAATACACCTGTAGGCGCCGTGATTCTCTTGCCACGTTGCAAACCGGATCATGTGCCGCCACTGGTAAAGGCCAAAACGAGTATGCAAGTCCTCAGCGCTGAACCAGCCTTCCAAGATACCAAGCTCCCGTTCCTTTTCTGACTTCTCGAAAATAACTTGAGCCTGCTCAGATGGAGGAGGCTTACGCATGAAGAGCTCCTCCAGCCATTCACGGTTGGAAGCAGGATTAAAGCTCGAACCATCGGCTGAATCATCCTGCGAGGCCGCTCTNCAGCCATTCACGGTTGGAAGCAGGATTAAAGCTCGAACCATCGGCTGAATCATCCTGCGAGGCCGCTCTGTAGATACCAAACGTAGGCAGTGCACCAACAATTTGAACCCCGCTGCAAAGGTCCTCTGCTGCAGACATGTCGGGCCACTTGATGCTATGACAAAGAGCATACATAGTGGCCGGGTCCAGGTGCGAAGATACACGGAGTGCAGACGGTGTCCGTCTGGCTGCGAAGTGTGCCTGCAGTGGGCTCAGATGACGCAAATGTTTACTGATCAAGCGCCACTGCCGCTTCGCCAGGATCGTATGCCAGCACCTTCTGACACCACTGTTCGTATGGCATAATCCAAGTCATCGGCTATTGGCGAAAGAGAGGCCAACGGAGAATAAAGTGCTTCGGAGAGCAACGCGTGNCCAGGATCGTATGCCAGCACCTTCTGACACCACTGTTCGTATGGCATAATCCAAGTCATCGGCTATTGGCGAAAGAGAGGCCAACGGAGAATAAAGTGCTTCGGAGAGCAACGCGTGCAGCTCTGGTGGAAGTCCGTATGGCAAAAGACGGCGCCGGCTCGCAGCGAAACCGTCTTGCTTGTGTTGGATGCCGCTGGCCATCCGAGCCGCTTGGTAGGCGTGCATGTCCGCCCAATCAGGTCCGAGCACACCATCGTAACATAGCCCACGCAGCTGTCGATCACACAAATAAGGACATGCCTTCCGCAGCTCATCCAACTGCTGTGTGCGCAATGCGCACTCATCACGAACGGCAGTTTCCTGAATGACTGGATCAAGCGCTAGGGACGTAGCAACATCAGCGCTTGTCCGGAGCCGGAGGACATGGGCGCCTGCGGCCACAAGGAGCCGTGAAATGCAGACAGGTATGGAAGACTGCAGCAGCATCACCCTGCGAGCTTCGACATGAAGACCTGTAGATTGCACCCCGCCCTGCAGCAAAGGAGCTGTGTGACACGGCTCGTAACCGAGCAAACCCTCCAGCTCTTGAGCTATCAGACGCCGCGTACGGCCAGTCCTCGCGCAAGTCAGCAAATTCATATGCCACACCTTGTCAAGTTGCAAAGACGTCGTCGGTCCAGACGACGCCGCTGCATGCAGTTGCCAACCATCCAAGATGTAGTCGCACGCACACGCAACCCGAGAAGGATGAGCAGACACATGACCATCGCAAGAGCGCAGCAGCCGTGTTCCTTTCGGCCAGGAAGGGCTCCAGTTAGTGCACCAATGACTAAGCGATGAAACAGGGCTTGCACCAGAGGACTGCAAGTGAAAACTTCTGGCGTCGGGGAGCCGATGAAAGTTTGTAAGCTGGTCGGGATCCAAGATACCGCCGACAATCCAGGTGGTTGAAGATGCGCACTCCAGCACGCAGGAAAGGATGCGTGAAACATCAGTGGATACGGTTCTTGGCGCGCCCATGCCGCCATAGGTAACGATGACCGTCCTTCCCGGATGACGCTCAACCAACGATTGGACCTGCTGGACCTGCACGTCGCGCAGCCTGCCAAGGTTCTGGCCAGCCGGGAAGTTGGCCGCAGCTGTGACTCGAGCATCGTCATCCTCGCAACTGTAGTAAAGCGGAGCAATGGTAGAATTCACTGAAAGAGCACTTGCAAAGGGTAGACCTCCGCCGGATAGCTCAATCAATATTGGACTTTCAAGCATGCCCTCATGCGAGTCAGCTGCCACCTCACGTCCAGGGCCAGAGGGTGAGGGCAGCGGCAGTAGTCACGATTTCCGAAAAGGCATAAACTGGCCATGCTTTACGGGATCGTGCTCAAATCGGCGGTGGGACGGGCTGGCGCACACTGCACCTGTCAACAACAAGACATCGCAAGCATGAGCATCGCCTCGTTCGCATTTGCCCCCCGATGAGCAGCCGCGAGCATCGTTCCAGCGCTTGCAAAGCTTAACACCGGAAGGCAACGTTGCGCCGGTCGCCGGCTTGGCCTTGGCGGCTGGGGGATCGTTGGTGGCGAGCTTGGTCGCCTCCAAGACGCGCGGTGCCAGCTGGCTAGCCCGAGTGACTGACAGCAGGTCACGGGCATCAGACCACACATCAGCTTCCTCTTTCCAGGCATGGAGCAGCGCGTATCCCCACGGCATGCCGTCGTTGCGACACTTTTCAATGGCCGTAGCCCTGATCTTCTCTTCGGTTTCGAGAATGTATTGCAGGACGATATCTTCAGGGTACTTGTCAATGGCATGCCAGGCTTTGTCTTCAAGGTCTTTGATGTAGGTGCACACATGCTGCCAATGGCAAAACTTAACCGACTTGCCCTCAAACTGCACATCAAAGCATCCGGCAACNTACTTGTCAATGGCATGCCAGGCTTTGTCTTCAAGGTCTTTGATGTAGGTGCACACATGCTGCCAATGGCAAAACTTAACCGACTTGCCCTCAAACTGCACATCAAAGCATCCGGCAACTGCCCAGCCTGCGCCAAGAACACGAAAGCAGGAGAAGTAGGTACGCATCTTGCCTTGGTCTTCCACCTGCATGTCATCTTCTATCGCGCCGACGCTCAACTGAACACTGTCCGCGATACGATGTTTCTTGGCAGGTTGTGATCTTTGCGAATTGGCCAGGCTTTTGGTACGGAGGATGGGAAACATCGTGGGTTGACAAGAANTCGCGCCGACGCTCAACTGAACACTGTCCGCGATACGATGTTTCTTGGCAGGTTGTGATCTTTGCGAATTGGCCAGGCTTTTGGTACGGAGGATGGGAAACATCGTGGGTTGACAAGAATCGAACTCCCGCACAATGCGACCCAGCAAAGAATCGCACACCATTTCCTTGGCCTTGAGGGTCCACTGGTAGAAATTCTGGAACGTGGCATACTTGGACTTCCGGGCTTCTGAATCCAAAGGTTCATCCAGAAACTCCTCAGTGAGGCCTTGACCAAGCCGCTTCAGTCTGGTCTGATTGATGCCATTGGCTTCCTTCCATGCCTGCTTCAAGCGAGCTAGCTGACCNTCTGAATCCAAAGGTTCATCCAGAAACTCCTCAGTGAGGCCTTGACCAAGCCGCTTCAGTCTGGTCTGATTGATGCCATTGGCTTCCTTCCATGCCTGCTTCAAGCGAGCTAGCTGACCCAGATTGTCCTTCTGGCTGGTGTGCTGGAGAAGGGCAGCATTAATTTGTGGCGCTTCATCCACAAGGTTGGCAAAATGCTTGATTTCACGACAGTCTTGCGGCGAAGCTGCCAACCATGTGGTAATGTCAGCATGCACTTGATTCCGGGCCAGCAACAGCTTGAGCTCCTCATTCATAGAGCCCATCGCAAAGCGCGACCTGGACAACTCGACGCAGAATCATATCGAGCCGAGAGCTGCGAAAGAAGAACGTCAAAGTCGAGTGCCGTTCAGGAAACCGCCACTATGGCATGGCCGACCTTGTGCAAAACAAGGTCCACAATGGCCGCATCTCAGTTGCATGCCAAGGGTGGGAAACGTACGTAGGGTCGGGAGAACATTGCCCTCGCAATGCAAAAGTTTGGCTGCGGAAGCACCGAACCTGCAAGGCAACAATTCACAATCTCAACCCTCGCCACTAACCAGCCATTAAGATTGCCTGCATTATTGCACAGGCAAGAACGGGTGTAAGAGTGACGACTGCGGACATGATGCACTGAAGCTCCACTTTTGTGCAGATGGCGAAAGGAANTTCGTGGGCAACAGTTTAGCCCCCTGCAGCTCCCAACGATCTATCGCCAACGATCTGACTTCAAGAAGTGGAAGCTGTCGGCAGCTTGGAAGCACATTGCATTTCCTGCCAGCGAGCCTGACAAGCCGATGGAAGGGCTCGAAAGCACCGGGGCGACCAATGCCTTCCAGTATCCAGAGCATCTTCGAGACCCTTGCCAACTTCAGGCATTGAGAGTCCCCGATTGCACACTGTGTGCCATCGTTTGGACTGTAGTGCCAAAGGCTTGCACAAATGCAGATGGCCTTTGCAACCTTTGCTTAAGAGCCACTGCACTTCACTCGGATCTGTGTCCACAGTGGATTCACCATCCGAATCGGACGTAGGAGAGCTACTGCTACTAGACGACGACGACCCCGACGACGCATCTTGGCGCTCAATGCCGGGTTCTGCCGTCTGACTCTCTGGCAAATAAATAGCTGGCAAGCCATTTTTCAGAATCTCTGAAGCTTGCCTTCGTGACTCGGGCCTTGATGGGAACGACTCACTCAATTTATCCCAGCCCCATGCAGCTGAAGCCCCCGTTACGAGAGCATGCCTCATGACGCACACCAACTCAGTCTTGACGCATAAGCTAGTGTGCAACTTCTGATCCGCGTAACGAAGTGGCATGCTGAGATCCGCATGTTGACCACGCTTGCTTTGCCAATCTCCTACCAGAAGCATCTCGTGCGGGTCAATCCGACACAACTCGGCAACTGTTGGCAATACACGCCGAGCAGAGTATGAAGACAACTCGGATGCTTCCTTGTCTGACAGGCAGAAGGGGGCTTGTCGGAATAAGCTGTGGCTCAGTCTGGTAAAGCGGCCCAGTGGCATGTCCCTGCCGGCAAACGCAGTAGCTGTTTGCAAGGTGCATCTTTTGGGGAGGAAGTCAGGCAAAAGAAAGCCTGTTTGCGCTCCTCCCGGAAATGCTTGCAGAAGCATGCGATGAAGCGCTGAGCCAATGTCCAGGCCAGTTACACCCCACCGAGGTGCACGCCAATCAAAGGGACGTCGCCTGCCCTGCGTGCGTCGCTTGCCTAGGGAAGCTCTTCCAGAAATGGCGTTGTCAAGTACCCGCACGATGACAGACCGTTGCAAGTGCGCGAAGCGCAGCACAACAACTGTCAGCAAAATCCAGGTGAGCGCAAGTGCGCTGACGGCTTGATTCTTGCTTGACACCAGCTGCTCTAAGCCAATGATGAAAGCGAGGGACAGAGGTGTCGCCTGCGTCTCAACATGTGAACTGGGTACGGCAGCCTGGTCATGCACCCTCGAAACAGAGGAGTGGAACTGCAGCCCAATCTTCTTCTCCAGCCACTTGAGCGCGTTGTAGGCACCTGCTGGTGCGGTTGGGCCACGTTCGCGAAGAGAACGAAGCCACAATGCCACATGAATTGCAGAAGCCGTCCACGGCGAGACAGTAGTCTCCTGGCAGTATGCACGCCATCTTCGAAGAACGCGCAAAGCAGCTTGAAGCGTGCTGGGGGCGATCATACACATGTCATCAAAAAGCATTGTTGCAAATTGTGCTTTGCCATGGTCACTTAAAAGCGAATACTCTTGCCAGTGCGAACTGGCTTCCCCAACCTCCAGAAAAGCTCGCCAGAGCTCTGTAACAGCGGCCTCGACAACGGCCCTTTCGCGCGCATGCAAGCTTTGCAGATGCTGCTCAGCTTCCGAAACGGAAGGAGCAGCTAGCTTTCGCCGTTTGTTGGTTTCCAGCACGGACGGAGCACATGTCCCACGAGGCACTGAAGACTTCGGTTGACTCGCTCCTTTGGCCAGATGCAAGCCGTGTTGTATTGCGTGTGAAGCTGGGAAGATGAAGTCCCTCACTGCATGTCGCACTGCAGATGAGCAGTAAGCTTGCGACGATGTCCACAATGATCTTAACTCACCCTTCACGCTGTCCAAAGACTCCGAATCAGCACAGGCTGCAATGAAAGAATCGCAGTCGTCCCAAGCATTGCTGTCTATGACAGAAGTAATGCCAAGATCCCGCACTCGTTGCTGGGCTGTGGCACTCAAGGAGTCAAAGAGCCATCGGAAGCGTGGGGATAACATGCGAGGTTTGAGAACATTGCCCTCGCAATGCAAAAGTTTGGCTGCGGAAGCACCGAACCTGCAAGGCAACAATTCACAATCTCAACCCTCGCCACTAACCAGCCATTAAGATTGCCTGNTGCGAGGTTTGAGAACATTGCCCTCGCAATGCAAAAGTTTGGCTGCGGAAGCACCGAACCTGCAAGGCAACAATTCACAATCTCAACCCTCGCCACTAACCAGCCATTAAGATTGCCTGCACAACGATAACACTGATTGCGACCCGCGACAGACACAAGAACTACAATCAGTCATCGCAGTGCCGTTGAAACCAGCACCGACAACAACTACAAGTTGCAGCCAAGGAAGCAACAACGTGAACAGCAATAATAACAGTGCCGCGATTGATATTAGCAGTGGTGGAAACAATCAGCATTCACCGGACATGCGGTGTAAGTTTCCGAAACTAGCAGCCTATCCCCAGTACCGATGGACAGACACATACCTCGGCCCATACCCAGCAAGCTCTCGTGTTAATCTTCGTGTTCATGACTCCGACCGACCATGACAAGAACCTTCGCACGCATCGTAGCTTACAGAAACCCTAATAGAGGGGCCTTAATAACCAGAATCAGGCTTCGGACCCATTTCGGAGCATATTCTAGTATAAACAACGATTTTTTTACGGGGCCAGGGACTATAAGGGAGTTTTTCTACGAGTTCTTTAAGCTTCTATATCACGCTATGGCAGCCAAAGGTCGGCAGGAGAACCGGCATGGGCTCTCGCTTTCGGCACACGAAAGCTCTACCCGGACTGCAATCGTTGGGATGAAAGTAATGGACTTAGAGTTGGCGTTGAGGGCTTCGGGGGTTTAGGGTTTAGGGGTTTAGGGCTTTGGGGTTTACGCCCTGCTAAGTGTTTGAGGGCTACTGGTGCTTTTATGGCTTCAAATTGAGGACTTTTGTTTGCAGCTTTAACCTCTAACGCTAGCTTACTCCAGCATGTGGCAGCTCTGTTCAAACTGCTGGCCTTTTTTCGGTTTTTTGTTTGTCGAAACTTCGCGAGCCGTGAGCACGCCCCCTTAACGCCCGAAAAGATCAACTGTCAATCCTGAAACCACAAGCCCTGAATCCTAATCCCCGGATCCTAAATCCCAAATCCTAATTCCTAAACCCTACGCCCTGAATCCCAATCCCTTAATCCTAGACCCCAAACCCTAAATCCTAATCCCTTAATCCTAGCTGAATCTACACTGTACACGCCCTGCTCGAGCTCGGATTCCCGTATGGGATCCTCTTCGAGCCACGGCTGCAGCGGTCATCAAGATTTCGAGGGCTTGGGGCTTCCCAGAGAGCTGAATGCCCCTTAATTAAGGAATATGGCTTAAAAAATATATAGGGCTTCATATTATGATTTATGCTACATTCTTCTTTAATTAAGGGGTCTTGGGCTCTCTGGGTTAGGGGTTTAGGATTTGAGAGTTGTAGGGTATTCAAGGCCTTCAGGGATCAAGATTTCGAGGGCTTAGGGGTTTGGGATTTGAGGGTTGTAGAGTTTTGAGGATTGGATTTCAGGGCTTGAGGGCTTGGGGGTTTGGGTTTTGAAGGTTGTAGGGTTGTACGGATTGGAATTAGGGGTTTAAGGGTTTAGGATTTGAGGGTTGTAGAGTTTTAAGGATTGGATTTAGGGCTCTAAGGGTTTATGGGCGCAGGGGATTTGCCCTTTCGGAGTCACCAAATCGCTTAGTGAAGACATATACCTGAAACCATGAGGGAATCCTGGTCATGATTTCAGGATAAGGGCATCTCCGTCATAATTTGAGGAAGTTGTATATCTTGATCAAGGGGTGTTCAGATTCTCTAGGCACCTGAAAGATCGTGGGATTGAGTATGTGGGGTTATAAGTACCTCTACTTGCTCGGAGTTGTATGTAACAGTGCTATAGCTGCCCGGGCTTTAGAAGGAGTGGAGCCTTAATGGGGGCGTCGACTCTCAACTCTTAGCATAGGGTTGTGGGGTATATTAAGCCATAGTTTTAAACTGGGAAGCCTTGAAGAGTCTCGGTAGATGTAGACGTCTACATTCGAAGGATTTGGTAGGTTTTACTACGGCTTCAGGGACCCTGGTCTGAACTAGAGGGATCCCATGAGGGCCCCGCACCTGAGGTTTGGGGTCTCTTGCTTAGAGCTTACGGATTCGGGAAAATTAGGGGTTTGGGTATAGGGTTGAAGGTTTTGGGCTTGGGGTTAAGGATTGGGGATTGGGGTTAAGGATTGGGGATTGGGTGAAGTGTGGGATTCCCGGGTTCCTTGCTTAGGGTTTGGTGGTTGACAACTGAGGCTTGGTTCAAGCTTCTTGAAGCGTTTCCGGGTACCGCGTGGCTAGACAAAGTCTGAACACCCCAAGCCCTTGATTTTTAAGGCATCAAAAGGCAAGCTTGATTCGCAACGACCTCCATGCCTAAACCCTGAATTCTAACCCCGAACTACACCTGAAACCTTTTTGACCTCCTGGTAGTTACTAGTTCATGGTTGGGATAGGATTAAAAATTTACATATTAAAGGTTTACATTTTTATTCCTTATTGGCTGTAGGTACCCATAAAAATGTAAAGATGTTACCCAGCAATGACAAAGGGGGGAAGGCTGATAGCAGCCCTTGTAGACCCCTGGTAGTAGCTCTGAACCCCGTCTACGACTAAGCTAAGGCCTTCATCCTGAACCCTCAAGCCCCCAAAATCCTAATGTAGGGACCTGATTAAGAAACCCTGGGCCGAAAACACCAAAATAGTAGGATTCATACAACGAACCCTAATAAAAGGCCCAAGGTTTCTTAATCAGGTTCCTACATTATTTCAGTACCCTTACTATAGATCCCTTATAGTAACCCTTATAGACCCCTGTAAAGGAACCCTAAACAAGGGCCCAAGGTTTCTTAATCAGGTTCCTACATCAAATCTCAAGGCCCTGAACCCTAAACCAGGCTCTGAAATGCCAAGCTGCCGAAGGTGTCCGCTAGCCAACCCTCCGGAAAGCCACGCTTCCGGTGCTCTGAAACCATCCAGGTCCTGAACGCTACGGTTTCGGGTTCCTTTGAGGTTCTACGAGGGCTTAGGGTCTAGTTTATCATGAGTGTTTAGAGTTTTTGTGTTTGGGGCCTGCAAGGGCCGGGAAAGGTTTGCGTGAACTTAGGGGTTTCTATGGGAGTTTCCGAAAATAGGGGACCCTAATATAGTGCCCCANGGGGGGGGGGGGGTACCTTATTTTGGGGTCTATATATTACGCACCCTACTATTTAGGGTACTATATTAGGGTCACCTATTTTCGGAAACTCCCCTATTGGCATGGGCTTTACAATCGGACGATTTGCACACGGTGTTGAAGAGCCTTTACTGTCGATTCAAGGATGCAGAAGTGCTAGCCGAAGTGCTACCCTGACGGCAAACCTCCCTCCTCATCGCTCTCGTCAGCCTCAACACCGGCTAGCATCTTTCGTGCCCTTTGCAGAGCATGCACGATTTGCTCCTGAGTTGGTTTGCAGGTCATTTCGCCACCAGCTTTCTTGGGCTTGTTCCACAGGAAGCGAACGGTCATCAGGAGTGCCTGCTCCTTTGTGTGATCAGGCCCCAACGATTCGGAAGTTGACCACGCCTTCTTGACCCTCGGATTTTTCTGCTCATCGGTCAATGTTCGCAGGCAGTAGCCTTGAAAAGTGGGTGCAGAAACCTGGAAATACATTGGGGGGGGTACATGTAAACAGACCTATAGTTGCCTGACTCATATTAGGATTTAGGGTTTAGGGTTTAGGGTTTAGGGACTCATAAGCCCACTTACTAGTCCCCTGATCCTTTAAGCAATGGAGATGAGGAGGGCAGGGCCTGCTCCTCATAACCCTCAGCCCTGTTGAGCCTGAATTGCTTGGGGCTTCGGGTGGGACATGGACCCGAATCCTGAATCCTAAATCCTAAAATCCTAAACCCTAAATCCTAGAATCCCAAACCCTACTAAAATCTTAAACCCTAAATGTTAATGTAAGCCCTTAAATCCAAAACTACAACCTTTAAGGCTGCAGCCAGAAAGCCCCAAACAAGCCCAAAGCCTAAGCAGCCTCAAACCCTAAACCCCCGAAACACCCCAGACCCGCCAAGCGGTTTAGGGTTTAGGGTCTAGGGTTTTTAGGGTTTAGGGTTTTAGGGTTTAGGGATGCCGGCAAAGAGTAGCCAAGGGCAGCGCTCGAAGGCAGAGAAAAGCAGAGATGTGCTGACCTGGCCCAGCCATAAGACCGAAATTAAGCCCAAGCCCAAAAACCCTAAAGCCGAAAGCCGTAAACAATAAGCCCTGAACCCCTAAAGTTCTAATGCTAAAACCGTGAACCCTGAGCCCTAAACCCTAGCAAGCACGGAACGTTCAAGGCGCATGCTCCTGTTGACGAGCTTTACGTGTTTCGTTTCCCAGTCTTGCAATTGGTTTGCAGGGTTTAAGGTTTGAGGTTTGAAGGGTTTTGCAGAGTTAATATGAAGGCACATGCACAAACAAACACATTAGACAAGTGAACCAAGCAATACGTGCATAAGTACGATGTCTAATCTTAGTATCCACTCGCTATACCCAGACATACATCTGAAGGGCAGAAGTTCCGACCCACTGGACCTTTCCTATCACAAGACTGCTTTGCAGAGTCGCGGAGTGCCCACAATGTCAAATTCCGTGGCGAAGGATTGTGTACACCGTTCTGAAGTCATGCTACCTCAAAGTTCTGGAGGAGTACCTGAAGCGTGCGTGAGGGGATTCTAACGGGGGGGAAAGTGTTGGGACTCCTTTTCAGTGAAGCCGCGTGTGGCAAACGCAGTACACACACAGAGAGATTATGTATATATATATATATATATATATATATATATATATCATGCGGTTTACATAGCATGTAAGGAAGCACAGAGCTGACAACTAAATATAACACCGACTGGAGACACTAGCCGCTGAGGGTTTAATCCTCTACCCTAACTCCCTAGCTGCTGCTCGTGCAACCTTTAATTTAAGGGATTCAAAAGAGGTTACCATACAAGGAAACCATACTATTTACTATAGATCCCTATTATGGTAACTTAAACTAAATCCCTTAAACAAGAACCCAGGAATAAGCGCGGCGGCTCCACTCCACCGAGGACGCGGCCGGCGAGCAGCAGCGGAAAGTTGTTGAAGTGCTCAAAGACATTTACAACTACCTGGCTTGGGGTTGAGGGTTGAAAGTTAGAGTAGAGGGAAGACTTAGGGGTTTAGAGCTTGAGGTGTAGGGCACAGGATCAGGAACACAGCAGAAAACTGCTTGTAAGGCCTTTACCGGGTATCCTAAGGGTTCTGGAGGGCTTTTGCATCATAAACTCTTCCACTGAAGAATATCCTATCGATAGTTGCACTTCTTATTCCCAGATCCTTCAGGGGATCTAAATAATCACTCTAGTACACATGCTGTCTGCAATTTGTACCACACTGGTAGCAGTCGTGGGGAATACATCCTGCGGGGAGTTGTTGCATTTTTCCGGGAATTTGCTGGGAGGATTAAGGGTGCTAGGGTCTATATTATTTGAAGAGACCCAACGCCCTTGTTTCATTGAGGAGGGATGTGCTTTGTGTTATACAGGGTTTCGGTTTCTGACTCATTCAACGCATATTCCTGTTCGATTTTGAAGGAAGCGGTACTGTCAGGATACGCTGCTCAGGGAAGCTACGTGTAATTAGTAGATAAGGTCATTAGCAAACATGCTATGGCTTATGGGATTACCCCACATACTAGGTCCCATGACAGTTCAAGCTCCCGGTATCAGAAACCCAACGTCGCTTCCCCACAAAAGCAAAGCCTTGTGAAATTCCTATCCCCGGCAGCCGCCCCAAACCCTAAACCCCAAACCTCCAAGCCTAAAGGCCCTGCACCCTAAACTTCTAAACTCAACACCCTAAGCCCTCCTCCTTTCAAACCTGCGCCCGAGCCCCTCTAACGACCCTCCACATCGGCGGGTTTAGGGTTTAGGGGGCGCCTCGATCACCAAGTACACGATGCAACCGAGCTTGCGGCCCCAGATATCCACATACCTCGCAGGAGAGTGCAATGTAGGGGCCTCAAAAAGTAGAGCGTCTTTTTATACGGGTGCCGTACTACTGTAGGAACCTGATTAAGAAACCCTGGGCCTATAACCCCAAAATAATAGGATTCATATCAGGAACCCTAATAAAAGCCCAAGGTTTCTGAATCAGGTTCCTACATTATTTTTGGGGCTTATAATCCCAAAGCGGGACCCTACTTTAGAAAACTACTCGGAGTATTTTCGTGGTTCAGAACCGTCCCTGATGACGCTGTCACCCTAATCCCCCGAACCCTAATACCCCCAAACCCGAAGCACCTAAACCTAAACCCGCTGGTTTTGGGATTTCGGTTTAAGTTTTGTCCATGCAGCTCTCCCAAGATCTGCCTCATCCATCTAACTTCCCGATCCGCAGCATAATCTAGGCTGACCTTTCGCATCTATACATAGAGTGCTCCTGTCCTTTGTGTCGGCTCCATCACTAGGCGAATGTATACATGTTACGCGCTTCTTCTTTCGGCGTAGGGGACACCGGCTATTGTTTCAAATGTCACAGGGGGTCGACTAATCAATAGAGTCACTCCTTTGCTGGGTTCCTTCTTATGCTTTTTCATACTATCATGTATCCCCAAACCCTATGCTGCGTATTATTATGGCTGCTACGTTAAACTCTTACAATAACACTTTTAGGAACCCTTTTAACCGCACCTCAGTTCTGACTATTCAAGCGCCTACATAAGCCCCATCATAGAACCCCCTTGAAAAGATTCAGGCCCCATAACAAAACTTATGGAGGGACCTGGGTAACTTGCAAGCGTGCTTGAACTGCACAGCCATACTTATCATGAGAATAGGTTTCAAAGAGTCTTTAAAGGTCACTATTCGGGTCACTTTGACGGCTTGATGTGTGATGAGAGCAGGTTTATAATATGTGCTTTGTCTAAGTATACTAAACTTTCAAGGTAGTTGCTCAGGCTTCTGTATTACTGCTTGTGGCAGAAAGCTTGCCTTCTGTGGGCCTGTGGGGTTCTGAGAATTTAAAAGTGCCCCACACCCTAAACCCAACTGAGCTCCAGACATGCCAACGATCGTTCCAAAAATAGCCGATGAGGTGAAGCCTGACGCATGGAGGGATCGGGGTTCAGGGATGTGCGGGCAAGTTGTGAGGTCTGCAGTGACAGGATCAGTGTGAGCTTGCCTTTTTCGGCAGCTGATGGTCCAGACTTCCAATCCAACACATGTCAAAACAATTTCGGGAGCGTGAAAACTAAAAGCCAGAAACGGGCACAGGCTGGCTGCGCTGACAGTGCCGAAAAGGGACACGGTCAAACATCTGCTGAATTTGGAGACCGACGACTGCCAATACCATGGCGTGTTCTTCACGCCGGCTGCTGCTTCCAGGTGCGGCCGGCAGGCACTTCGCGAGCCTCCTTGCAGGTGCAGCATGTAAATAAACTGCGCGGGGCGAGGGCACGGGCGAGGCTGGCTGAAACATGCCCACCAACACCGACGGCTTTGTCATGCCTGGTGAAGCCCACGACCGGGATGCACATCCGGAGCTGTGAATCACTACATCCCTCTTGGCAGCCTGGACCCGGTGCAAGGAACGCAGAAGGTCAACCCCAGCACCAAGAAGCAGCACCTGAAACAAGAAAACATGTGAGCCTTCCTGTCTAGAAGCACTCTCTCTGTATCTGCACTGCAAAGCAACCCACACCGGGTCTGCGCCCAGGCGATGTGCAGAGGCACGGATTGCATAGGCCGACGCAATCATTGGGCGAATCCGGCCCGAAACTGGGACGATGGCTCTGCTTGTGGTCAACCCGGACATGCAGCTCGCATTACAAACGTGCTTTGCACCGTGCCCTGCTGAGAACAAGCTAGATCTCACAGCGCAAGTGCAAGGCGCGCCACTTGCAATGGCAAGATCCACCAGAGAATGCTTGCTTCCCTGCCTAGAAACTAACAGTCGCTGTGACAGCACATCCTTGAGGTATCCTTGCAACAGACTCCCTTCGTATCTGCACTGCCAGGACAAGCACGCCAATGCTGTGCTCGGTTGAAGTGAAGAAGGGGCAGAGGGACGGATTGCACGGGGAGTACGAATCGGGCATATTCCGACCGAAACTAGGACGATGGCGATGGCTCTGCTTGTGGTCAGAAGCTCGGGCACGCAGCTCGCCACACAGAGGTGTTTTCCACCGTACCTTGCTGAGAGAAAGCTAGACCTCACGGCACAAGTGCAAGGCACGCCACTTGCAATGGCAAGGTCCACCAGAGAATGCGTGCTTTCCTGCCTACAAACAACCAGATGCTGCGACCGCACGTGTCTGAGGTATCCTTGCAACGGAATCTCTACATATCTGCTCTGCAAGGAAATGCACGCTAAGCACACCGGTGCTGCGCCCGGTCGAAGTGAAGAAGCTGCAGAGGGATGCCTTGCATAGGCCGAAGCAATTTGTGGGCGAATCCAGCCCGAAACTAGGACGACCGCTCTGCTTGTGGTAAGCAGCCCAACCATGCAGCTCGCATCGCGATCGTGACTTGCAGATGACACGGTTGCGATGAAGCTAGACCCCACAGCACAACCGCAGCACATGGCAAGGTCCAAGAAAACATGCATCTTGATTAGAACATGAAAAGGATGACCCGACCGCTCACTGCTGACATATCCGTGTAACAGACTCTCTCCGTATCTGCACTGCAAGGAAAAGCACACCGATGCTATGCTCGGTCGAAGTGAGGAANATGACCCGACCGCTCACTGCTGACATATCCGTGTAACAGACTCTCTCCGTATCTGCACTGCAAGGAAAAGCACACCGATGCTATGCTCGGTCGAAGTGAGGAACATGCAGATGGACAGATTGCATGGGCTGAAGTGATAGGTGGGCGAATCCAGCCCGAAACTTGGACGATGGCTCTGCTTGTGGTCAGCAGTTCGGGCACGCAGCTTGCAACATGGAGGTGTTTTGCACCGTACGTTGCTGAGAGAAAGCTAGACCTCACGGCACAAGTGCAAGGCACGCCACTTGCAATGGCAATGTCCACCAGAGAATGCGTGCTTTCCTGCCTACAAACAACCAGATGCTGCGACCGCACGTGTCTGAGGTATCCTTGCAACGGAATCTCTACATATCTGCGCTGCAAGGAAATGCACGCTAAGCACACCGGTGCTGCGCCCGGTCGAAGTGAAGAAGCTGCAGAGGGATGCCTTGCATAGGCCGGAGCAATTTGTGGGCGAATCCAGCCCGAAACTAGGACGACGGCTCTGCTTGTGGTAAGCAGCTCAGCCATGCAGCTCGCAACACGATCGTGATTTGCAGATGACACGGCTGCGATAAAGCTAGACCCCACAGCACAACCGCAGCACATGGCAAGGTCCAAGAAAACATGCATCTTCTTTAGAACATGAAAAGGATGACCCGACCGCTCACTGCTGACATATCCGTGTAACAGACTCTCTCCGTATCTGCACTGCAAGGAAAAGCACACCGATGCTATGCTCGGTCGAAGTGAGGAANATGACCCGACCGCTCACTGCTGACATATCCGTGTAACAGACTCTCTCCGTATCTGCACTGCAAGGAAAAGCACACCGATGCTATGCTCGGTCGAAGTGAGGAACATGCAGATGGACAGAATGCATGGGCAAAAGTGATACAGTCCGAGAATTGGACGATGGCTCTGCTCGCACTGTACATGTCACTGCGGTTCAAAACACAGACCTGCTTCGCGGCGGTCCCGGCTGCACAAGAGGTAACCCTCATTTGCTTTGATAGGGCTGCCGACGGTGCAATACTCAGCGGTATCAAAAGTCCTGCATGTACACTGGCAGTGCTACTGCCAAATCCTTCCTGCGTACGTGTGTGCGGCACTCTTGTCTTCGTCTGAGCGATCTGAGCGATGGTGCTGGGACATAGGTTCAGCTTCCTAAGCACGAGCTGAGCAACGAGCTCAGCACGAGATCTCCCGTTTGACAAGGTCATCACGGAAAGCTCTGCATGCGCTTCCACCATGGCACACAACGTGTAACGCAGCTTTAACCGACTGAACACTTGAGTCCACAAGGACCTGAAGGTCTTTCAAATTCTTTTAATAAGGTGCCCTGAGCACACCCATGCCACGGACTACCGACGCCTTTACGCGACTGATCGTTCTGCACTTCCGTTCCACGCTCCCTTACCTACTGCTACCCTACCTTCTTTGACAGACAAACGGCTGGATGCAATGGGGCCCGACATGACGTGGTGTTCCCAGAATCTCAGCACTGCGCAGGATCTACTGCCGCGACAACGGCTACAGAACACAAACCTGTCTATCCAGAGGACACAAAAACATGAACGGCGACAGCTTGCCGTGCTGCTACAACCATAGAGAGCCTTTGATATGCCACATTATACCTTGCTGAAACTGCCCATCACACTAATTAACATCGTCTATCGGTGATCCTGGCCTGTCACGAACAACGTGCTGATGTCCACGTCGTAGCTCTGGTAGAGTGTGTACATGTTGGTCCCCTCGCAGCAGCAAAACCGCGAAGCCGCGACGCTTAGTCACACGCTACTAGGCCAGAAGAGTGAGTATATGCAAGTGACTACTAACAAAGTGGCACATCACCTCACATGCTTACACGAGAACTTCCCAAGACTCATCCAGCCTCTCATGGCGCGGTCCCCCTTCCGGACCGCTTGTTCGACATTCCTTGTGATATGAGGTACCCTGCAACGAACCCTGGCCCTAGCTCAAGGCGTAGCATCATGTTCGAGATATTAGTATTCATATCCCTGTATCCTACCTTTGGTCAGTAGGGAATGGAAGAATGGTAGTAATAGTAGTTATAGTTGTACCCCATGCCTCCATTCCCTAGGTAAGTTATGGTTCCTGTAAAAACACTGTGTAACCTACCCCAACAGCCTGTCCCAAATATTCCATACACCAAACAGTAACCCGCCCGGGGTCCCCATGCTTACTCGCTGGCCCCCGGCTTTAAGGACCTTAATAATGGACCAGGTTTCGCGGGTATGCTGCGAAATAAAGGGTTTAGGGGTTTAGGGTCTAGGGGTTTAGGGTCTAGGGTTTAGGGTTTTGGGGGTTTAGCGGTTTGGGGGGTTTGGGGTTTCTAAACCCTCAACCCTCAGCCTGGGGAGACATTTGCCACATTATGACTGCGAGGCTCAACGTTGTGAGATCCACCTCGAAACGGTTGATGGACAAAATCCTGCATTACCCATTATAAGGAATATACCATAATTCCCATAGCTTAGGGTCCTTAGGGTCATGCAGGATTTTGTCCATCAGCCGAAGGGACGGTTTACTATGGGGCCTGACTAATCAGAATCGGGTTTGGGGGTATATTGTACTCTAACTCTATAAAACTCGTAGGGACTAGTATCACCAATTTTTCAGGCTTCTATAACTCTATATTGTTCAACTAGACCCAGGAGTAACCTAGGAACAAAAAAGGTGCCCTTTTTGGTTCCAAGAGGCTTATAAGGGAACCTGAACTCGAAAAAATGGGAACAAGGGCCTACTCTAAGTCCTGGTCAATCTACTTCCCAAGCGTTTTTAGCCAGGGTGACTTAGGGCCCCCAAAGAGCACATAAGCAAAAGCAAGGATAGGGATGTCCCATATAAACCCCCTCAGAAGAAAGCCCAATAAGGTAGGGATATCCCCATAGAATGCTAATGCTTATGTGCTTTTTGGGTCCCTACTTGGAGGGTCGGGGGACTTAGTAACTAGTTATTTTAGGGACTTATAAGTACCATAACCCCAATTAGGGTCCCTTTTAGGGTACTTATAAGTCTACTTACTACCTACTTACTAANTTGGAGGGTCGGGGGACTTAGTAACTAGTTATTTTAGGGACTTATAAGTACCATAACCCCAATTAGGGTCCCTTTTAGGGTACTTATAAGTCTACTTACTACCTACTTACTAAGTCCCCTAAAGACCCTCCAAGTAAGATAATATAGGGAACTCAGTAATTACCTGTACTATTTTGTGAGTTCCCAAAACCCTATTCTACTCATTAAGGTCCCCATAAAATGCTAATGCTTATGTGCTTTTTGGGTCCCTAATGACTGTACCCAAACGACCTGAGCCGGATCCCCCCCAAATCCAGAACCCAAACACTAGAGAGGGGCCTGAATAATTAGCTATACTACCTGTAAAGGGATCCTTAAGGGTTCCTTTAAGGGATCTACTAAGGGATATATAGGGTGTAGCGTCGTTTAGGATAGGGCCTGAATAATTAGCAGCACTACTACTCTAGGATCCCAAAGATGATTCTACTTCAGAGTCTGCAGGTCCCTCTATTACAGCGCTCTGGGCTTACGGGTTTACGGTTTCAGGGTCTAGGATTTTCGCTCTTAGGGTGCGGTACACGCCGAAGGAATCCCTAAAACACCCTAAACGTCTATAAGTAGGCTGTGAGACCATGACCACTTAGGTGCTGAGACCTACTCAGCCCCTAAGACCATGTAAAGCCCTGACACAGATCCAGCGGCGGCGCCTGAAGCCAGTCTGCACCCATGATGATGGTGTAAACTGTCAGGTACCTGGTGGCCACAACTTCGGAATCTTGGAATTCAGGGATACTGTGCCAGCTAAGTTCGGTTCGGTGGACTCAATATTTTGGGACCTGCAACTATTAAATGTTGTCTGGCAACACAGCAACTAGGGGTCCGGTCCTGAAAATAAGGAGTCTTGTATACCCTACAGCAGACCCTAAATTCCAGAAGCCCTACACCCAAACCACGGAAAACAGACTCCCAAAACCCAAATCCCCGAAACACCCAAACCCTTGAACGCTTAAGCCCTAAACCACACTCAAATCTAAACACAGCCCATATGCGACTATTATGACTAGTTATTCCGACCCCTAAACTTCCCTGAACCCTGTACTACAGTGTGTCTTGGTTCCCCGGCTGGCGCTGGAAAGCGCGGAACTCGGCCAAGCGCGCGCCGCTTGGCTGCTCGTCGCTAGTCTGGCTCGGGCTGAGGACCACGGGTCTAGGGAAAATATAGGGACCAACATAGTTAGAGTATGGTTTCGGGGCATTTTCTACTATAGTAATGGTTTAGGGCTGTAACCCTAAACCCTAAACCTGTAAGGGCTTTGAAGGCTTTGAGGGCTTTTTTGCATCAGTGTCGAGGTTCTTTTAGTGTTTCCTGTAAGGGGATCTACAAGGGTTTCGCAAATGGTTGTACAAAAGGGGTTTTGGGGCCCATATAGGTTTAGACTTCCGAACTTCAGGGATTTTGGATTTCAGGGTGCAGGGTTCAAGGTTTTTTTTTTTTTTTAAAGCGCCTCTTTTTCCAGGTAAGCAGCCGAAGCAGCCGAGAGATCCCCGTAAGGAAGGCGAAAGCCGGCAGATTTCAGGGTTCAAGGGTTTAGGGCCTGAGGTTTCAGGCTTGATGGACAATAATCCTGCATGACCCTAAGGACCCTAAACTATGGGAATTATGGTATATTCCTTATAATGGGTAATGCAGGATTTTGTCCATCAACAGTATTGGACCTCACACATAAACGTTGCAGCTATATTTTACGGTTCTAATGTGATGGCAGCACTTTACATCACGGCTACTAGAAGGCTTTTAGCTTAGGGACTGAATACCCTGCCCCAAAAAAGATTAACCGTTTCAAGTTTGGTAGGATTTTTATAAACCCCAAAGGTTTAAAAAGTTTCCTACTTAGCTACTAAGTTGGGATTATTGTGAGGTCTGCAAGGTTGCGTATGAGCCATTGGAGCACCGCTTTGCCGCGTGTCGTAAAACGAGCACTTTCTACCAAAACGCCCTCTTGAACTTTGTGGAATCAATAATAAATCAGATTGAAAGCCAATGAACGCCTAAGGAATAGGAGTACGTAGACGTTCAGGGGACTCAAGACAGCGGGCTATGAGGGTTTAGGGTGGCTTAGGGTTTAGGTTTTAAGGGTTTAAGGGTCAAGGGTTTAAGGGTTAAGGGTTCAGGGTTTAGAGTCTAAGGGTTTAGGGGGTTTAGGGTTCAGCGTTTAGGGTATTCTTGATACCAAGCCACTAGGAGACCGTAATAACTGAAGTCCCCCGACCCTTGAAGGAATGTAGAAGCCCGAATGAATAACTAATAATACCACTCCATACGGAAGAACCCTGAAAGCAACCCTATCTTGTACTATTCATGCCCGTTCCTAACCCTAAACCCTAGACCCTGTACTATTAATCTAGGTGGGGCTTTTAAAGCCTTCGAAAAATTTTAGTAAGTAAGATCCTCTTGAGCCCAATAAGGGAAAATATAAAATGTCCCAAAGCCCTGCCTAGTAATGCCCGTTGCAACAGTCCCCCGAAGCCTTGCTGCCATTTCCTTTGCCCTCCTCTGCGCTTTTGGAAAGCCGACGCTCCGCAAGGGCCACGGTGGAGGTGACACCAGCCTTGTAAGGTCATGGTGTATATTCTAGGAGTTTGAAGGTTTTCTCTATGTTGGGGTCTTAATTATTAGAGCAGGGTTCGAGGAGNCGCTCCGCAAGGGCCACGGTGGAGGTGACACCAGCCTTGTAAGGTCATGGTGTATATTCTAGGAGTTTGAAGGTTTTCTCTATGTTGGGGTCTTAATTATTAGAGCAGGGTTCGAGGAGTTTTGTATTATACTTCCACAAAGGAACCCTAATGAATATTAGGGCTCTTGAGGTTGCAGTTGTACAGAGGATTCAATTAGGACTTTGAAGGTGTTGGGGGGGGGGGTGTTTAGGGCTTCTCGGTCTCAAAGGATTCCCTTTTGGATCCCCCGAGTATGGAGGCCTGAGACATCAGGTCAGGATACCCTGCATTAACTATGCTAAAGATACCCGAGGAATAGTGATACCCCTAAATCCGGCGAATATCCAGATTGTAAAGAGACAGTATTACTAAGGAGGTATTCATACTGTTGATGGACAAAATCCTGCATGACCCATTATAAGGAATATACCATAATTCCCATAGTTTAGGGTCCTTAGGGTCATGCAGGATTTTGTCCATCAGCAGTACCTCTTCATTAACCTAAAGCCCGCGATTCTTGGATTCCCTAAACCCTAAAGCCCACGATTCTTGGATGCAAAAACCGCAGAAGCCGAGAGCCCAAAACCCTATTGAAATTATTAAGGCTCCGGCATTAACCCTAAGTCCTAAACCCTAAGCACCAAGCCCTAAACCCTAAACCCCATACCGGAAACCCTAAACCGTCAACCCTAGGTTTAGGGTTAGGGGTTTAGGGGTTTAGGGGTTTAGGGGTCTAGGGGTTTAGGGGTTTAGGGTTTAGGGTTGATTTAGGGAAATCCCAAACCTCCCAAAACCCCCCAAACCTGTTTTTACTCCGCGGCTCAAGGCTGAGCTGCGAGCCAGAACGAGAAAGGTCCGGCTGGCCCAAGCCTCAGAGAAGGGGCTCCTTGTTAGGGAGGGTTTAGGGTTTGGGGTGGTTTAAGGGTTTAGGATTTTTCTGGGGGTTCCGTTTTGGGTTCAGAGAAGGGATCCTCTCTGGGGTTTCTTTTTTGGGGTTCCTTTACAGGTTCTGGGTTCCTTTTTGGGGTTCCTTGTTGGCGTTCCTTTAAAGGTTCCTTTTGGGGTTCCTTACTTGGAGGTTCATGGGTAGTTATAAGTAGGGCTTACCCGAATGAAGGCTATAACTATAGTTTTCCCTTAAGGGTTGGCGAAAGGGGTCCTTTAAAGGGCTCTCTTTTGGGTTCCCTGTTGGGTTTCCGTTTAAGGGTTCCTTACTTGGGGTTCCTTTTTGGGTTCCTTTAAGGGGGCCTTTCTGGGGGCTCCTTTTGGGGTTTGGGATTTAGGGTTTAGGGCTCCTTTTAAGGGTTTGTTTTGGGGTACCTTTTCTGATTCCTTGTTGGGGTTCCTTTAAAGGCTCCTTTGAGGGTATACGATGGCTTAGGGTGTAGGGTTTAGGATTTAGGGTTTAGGGTGGTTTAGGGCTCCTTTCTGGGGTTCCTTTTTGGGTTTTTTGTTTCAGTTCCTTCAAGGATTCCTTTTGGGGTTCCTTTTGGGCTCCTTTTAGGGTTTAGGATGGCTTAGGGTTGAGGGTTGAGGGCTTTATGCTTTTTTTGGGGTTCCTTTCTGGGTTCCCTACTTGGAGGTTCATGGGTAGCTATAAGTAGGGCTTAGATTATACATCCCTCCAAGTCGGGCTCATATAGCCTAGACCCTAAGGCTTTGTGAGGAAAACCTGAATAACTGGGCGTTTGAGTAACCAGGGAGAAAAAAGTATAAACTTTTATTTCATAAGGGTTCGTTCCTTTAAGAAAAAATTTTAAAGCATGGTACTCCAAAGCCCAGATAAGGTTTTGGTTGTCAGGGTCGCGGAATTTAGTGGGTAGGTTCAGGCGAGTTCAGGGTCAGGAAGCCAGAAACTCCAATACCCCTTAATTAAGGAATATACCTTAAATCTTATTAGGGTTCCGATTATGATTTAAGGAATATTCCTTAGTTAAGGGGTACTGGAGTCTCTGGGAAGTGCAAGGTCCTCCTCTGTGCTTCAAGGCTTTGCTCCGATTCTTCAGACACCTGCTAGAAAACACGGATGCAACCTTAGATACGTATGCATGCATGCATTCATGTATATAAGGAATCATGTTTGGTAGTTTTAGGCCCCCTATATTATAAGATTCGGGTAGATTTTGCTGGTCAAATACACCCTGCAAGGGCCGAGTCTGACCCAGCGAACGGCGCTTGCGAAGCTCAAGCCGATAACCCCAAACCCGTATGAAACCCTCAAGAACTCTCTTGATACTCCATAGAACTCTGATCCTACAACACCCGTCTTAAATATTAGGGAACCCCCCCAAACCCTAAACCTGAACCCTAAAGCTCGTAGCAATCTTGGGCCGCCCAGCCGGCCAGTCAGGCAGCTGCAAGCTCATGACGGCCTCTCTGAGTTTCAAATCGGTCGTTGTGGGGCGCAGGGTTTGGGGGTCCACAAGGTTCAATGAGGGTTCCATCAGGGTAGAAGGGCAGTGCCTCTCTGAGTCTCAAATCGGTTGTTTTGGGGCGCACGGTTAAACACCCCCTAAAACCATAATAACAATCATATGGTTAGTATTCTCTTGCGTTTTATATGAACAAAAATGAAAAATACTTCCTGAGGCGACTATAGTATAAGGTTCAATGAGGGTGCCTATGGTTTTGGGGTCTAAATTTTCTCAGGTTTTGAGGCTTCGTGTACTGGGCCATTGGCTTTAGAGGTTTGGAGTTTCGTCTGTTCACAGGCATGGAGTTTTGGGTTTCTGGAAGGGGGGCGGAGGCTGTTCTGCATTTTGGTTTTTGTACGGTCCTTACCAGAGTCCAGCCGTAATTAGCGCATTAAGGATTGCAACTTCGTTTCGGGGTTTACGTGGAACCAGGCACTCGCCTTGGAATACCAGGGAACTTCGCAAGTAGCGGAGGGGCCATACTTGCTAGAGCAGGTTTCGGATGATCTCATATGGTATAATTCCAGCAGCAACCCTCAGGAATAGTACTCGCAATTTTTCAAGCTTCTATGCTAAGGCTTCCGAGCAAGGTTCCAGGCTTGAACAGCTATTTATCCAGCGATTCGGAAGTAGCTGAACCCGAAAAGACCTCCCTTTTCTGGGCTCCTTTCTTAGGCTTTCCAAGCCCTGGCCTATGCCTCTATCTTCTACTTGCGTGCAGGGTTCAGGGTACAGTGCTTCATAGGTCCGAAGATGAAACAATTGCAGCAATGCTTCCGGACCTATCCATATAGGACTACGGCACTCCGTGGATTGTTCAGAAGCCAGAACATGTTGATTGTGATGCTCTTATGTATATATGTATATGTATGTGGATATGTATAATATGCATATCATTACCGAATGATCCATGGCACAGCTCCCGCCACTCCTCGTCCCCCTCCCCCAGACCCTCAACTGGCCTGCAAAGTTTTCGCAGGCGCCCAAAATTGCTCAGCAAACGCTTCGAGCCGAAAGACGAGAGCGAGTGCAGCCGTAAGGCTTTTGTATGGCCCCAAACCCTATGCCCTAAACCTCAAAACCGTAGGGCGTGGGTTTTGTGTATGGGGCTTTGAGTTTAGGGATTGGGGCATAGGGCTTAGGACGTACGGTTTAGATTCTATCCCAGCTCAAAGCCCTTAACACTCAGAATTCGGGCGTACTCAGAGATTCCAAAATCCCTTGAACAGGGAATACTCTTAAGCTACAATAGAGTCCATGTATGGGAAAGCCGTCATTCAAGGACATCGGAATCTCTTGGCAGATTCCCACAAGTCACAAGTCCTGTGAGGGTATCTCGAACCCTGAACGGCGAAACCATAGATCCTCCACCCCAAACCCTACGCCCCACAACCCCAGACCCTAAACCTTATACCCTAAACCCTAGCCAAGCTCTTAAAACCCGACTCCCAAGGCTTAGGGTTTTAGGGATCATGTCTTGGTTTAGTGCAGTTGGCACTGGGTTCGGGCTGAGGCCAGCCGAACCGTTGGCATTTAAACACTACACTACTCTGCACTGCACTACACTACGCTACACAAGTTCAAGCCCCAGAACCTGCCTGAGCGCAGGTTCAGTTGCAGGCTAGTTCTTGACTCTGGCTCCACAAGAGCCTACAGAGACTGGAAAGGCCCTCGTAAAGGTCGGGTTAAGACCTACAAAGCCTCGTGTATGGCAATGACCTCCGCGTTTAGTTTAGCACTGCCGTTTCCCTAAATCCTGAATCCTTTTTGGACTCTGGCACGCCGAAAAAAGTCCTCGCGGAGAACTGCCACCCTCCGAGCTTTCAGCAGCCTTGAAGCAAGGAGGATCTTCTAAGGGTTCGGGCTTTTCGGCTTTAGGGTTCAAGGCTTACGTGGGGCTTTTAGGGGTCTTTCTTCGTGTTTTCGAAATTTAGTTTAGGATCTTCAGTTCCTGGTTTCTGTAGGGGTAAAGGACATGCACCCTATTGAGGTCTCATGTTTCCACTGCTCCGTATGGGACCTAGCAGGTTCAGTTTTACGGGTTAAAGTTTTTACAGGGTTTTACGGCCCAGGGCTAATTCGAGGGTTGGGTGTGGAAGTTGAGGCATCGTTGCCGGACAGTTCTTGCCTTCCAACTCCCACGCGACTGAGTCTCTGAGCCCCTACAAAAAAGAGATGTTTGCATAACAGAGCCGTAAAGACCACGCCTCAACGCCCCGAGGACCCAAAAGCACCTGTAAGTCCTTCTGCCACCTTTGCACTTACTTGCAACATGGTGAAAAGACTCATTGCAGCTATTACTAATCCATGGTTGGGATACAGTTTTAAAGATGTAAATTTCTATTCCTTCTTGGTTTAAGTACTCATGCAAATGTAAAATGCTCTATGACAAAGATTCTAGCACCGATCATGAACACCCGTGTACACAAGTGTACGGAGCCCATGTCGAAACCTCGTGCAGTGAACTTGCCGAGCCCCAGCCAGACCCCAAACAGATCCCTTAACATCACCCTTATAGATCCATCAATATAACACGCTTTAAAACCGTCTCCACTTAGCCAAAAAGCCCGACTCAAAACCATATAGCCCTTGCAGCAACCCTTCCAATAACCTGTCGCCAAAACCCAAAGAACCTGAACCCTGAACCTCAAAGAAACCACCTTATTCTCAGCACCCACTTGGAGGTTCATGCGTAGTTATAAGTAGGATAACTATGAATATAAATGATATTAGGGGACTTATAACCCCACTTGTAACTACCCACTAGCAAAGCCAGTCTTCACCCTTATAGAGCCCTTTAAAGAAACCCTTCATCCGCTTTTGTCCTAAAAATGTATCGTTCAAGGTCCCAGGCCCCCCACTAAATCCAGCTTAAGCCGCTTAACAACGCTGAAAACCCCTAAACCCCTTAAAGACGCTTAAACCCCTAAACCCTAAATCCCCAAAAAGCCAGCCTTCGCAGTCGTCTCTTCACTCCAGGGCCTCCTTGATGTACGCAGCCGCGAGGGTCGAGAAGATCAGTGCCTACAGCGTAAAGGGGGTCTCTAGGTCTTTATAAGCTTAAAACGGGCCTTGTAGGTTTTTATAGGCTTTACAGGGGCTTCGCAGGCCTTTACAAGCTTCAAAAGGCCTTAGTAAGGCTTTTTTGGCTTTAAACGGGCTTTGTAGGTTTTCTTCATGGGCTTCATATATATATATATATGTATATACATATATATATATACACATACAGGGCTTTGGAAGAGCTTCAGAAGGTTGTTTAAAGGTTTTGTATTCTAGGAAATAAGGCCGATGGAGCGTAAAGGAAGGGCTTTAGGGGGCTTGCTTGAAGGGGTCTAGGAGGGCTTTCTGGAAGAAAGGGCTTTAGGGGTTTTGGGAGTTAGGGCATGGAGTGTTTGGCTTTAAAGCTTTACGGTTCAGGGAAGAAACATTAAGAGACGCAACGGCTCTCCTCCCGAGATTCCAGAACCTACAAGGGAGACACCATGACCAAGGACCCGCGGAGCAACACCCTGCAAGCCCACCCCGTGTGAGCCGTATAAACCCTATCGACCCCTGTACAAATGCCTATCTGCACCTGGATAGAGCCGGGAAAGAGACCCTAACCCTTACACCCCTAAACCTTCGCGACCTTAAACCTCTGAGCCCTAACATCCCTACACCCCTCAACCCGAAACCCCTGAACCCTAAACCCTAAACCCCCAAGAAACTCCAAAACCTTACATCCCTAAACCCCACCTGGATCGAGCCAGCGAAGAGACCCAGGCCCATGATCGGCAGCGGGATGATGAAGGGCACCAGGAGGCAAAGCACCTCGACGGATTCGCCTTAGCTTAATTTTTTGTTCCTTTTCTTGGCTGAATTTCAGCTTGGGTTGTAAAGCTTTCAGACCAAAGTTGCCGCCAAGACCTCGACCCCCAAACCCGAAACCCTCAACTCCAAAGCTTGCGCGGCCCCAGCCCTGAAGCCACGTTGCTAACTTGGCGGCCTGGAGGTTCGTGGCTAGAAGTACTGTTGATGGACAAAATCCTGCATTACCCATTATAAGGAATATACCATAATTCCCATAGTTTAGGGTCCTTAAGGTCATGCAGGATTTTGTCCATCAACAGTAGGGTTTATGAGCTTGCTTTATGGGCTCTGTAAGGGCTCTACAAGGGTTCTATAGCTGCTCCATAAGGGCTATACGTAGGGTTCATAAGGTTCGCTTAAGGGATCTTTAAGGGCTCCATAATTACTCTGTAAGGGTTCTATAAGGCCTCTATCTGGTTCATGCGTAGTTAGAGACAGGCGGCTTGAGTAATTAGTATGTAGTATCGTTCATGCAAGTTCGCTAAAATCAATATCATTATACGCCCGTGGGGTTCCCTATTATCATTGTACTGTAGGAATCCCTAAGACAACGTCTTGTAATTATTCAAGCTTCCACACCAAACCATGATGAACCCTTTCAATGCCAAAGAAAGCCTCAAAGCTCACACAACCCTTTGAACCCCAAGAAGCACCCTTATGTGGCTTGTTTCTCACTTGTATTGTAATATATTATATGATTTCATATCGTACTACATTATACTAGATTATACTATACTATTGAGGGGTCTCGGAGTCTTTGGGAACTCCGATGAGGGTCGTGCTCCCACGGTCAGCTCATCCGCGACGACATTTCCGAAAAGTCGGAAGCTCAGGGACAGCCTCGGCAATCCCTAAGGAGTGCTTGACAAAGCGCGGCTTATGATGATTTTATGGGGTTTTATAGAGTTTTTCAGGGTTTAAGACGTCTTTTAAAATCGGCTCTGGTATGGACGGATTTAGTACCACTACCACTATATCACTACTGTCCTCCTCCTGCTCCTGCTGCTGCTCCTGCTGCCTTTTACAAGGCCTCACGACACTTATATGTAGGGATAGTAAGGTCATAGCTATACCTCTGAGCCTACTTGTAACTACCCATGAACCTCCCCTTATCGAACCCTTCGAGATCCCTTATAGGAACCTCATAAACATCATTTGAAACTACCCAGAAACCTCCAAGCTGTAATATAGGGCCTTAATAATTAGAATAGGGTTTTGGGGCCCATTGTAAGAAATCACCCAAAAATGCATAGGTAAGTATTTAGGCCCCTATAGTAGCATTCATCGCCAATCGGGGCAAGAGGCGGCTTGCTGAAGTCCTCGAGGATGTTGATTGGCCTCAGGAGCTTTCACTTAAGGGCTTAAGGGCCTACTTAAGGGTTTAGGGCTTAAGGTGCAGGGTTTAGGGTTCAGGGTTTGGGGTTTAGAGTGTAAGGTTTAAGGCTCAGGGTTTGGGGCTTTCTCCAAAGGCGCTCGAGAAAACAGATCGAAACGTGAGGATTTCATATTCAGGGCCCTGAATCGAAGCCAAAGCCATCCGTATGCTCGGGTGCTTTGATAGGCGATATTCCCGCCATGTACTAAGTCACATATAGCACTACTATCCTTAAAACCCAAACACCAAGCAGTTGGATATATTGAACATTGGATCCTGAACACCACTTCAAACCTAAACCCTAAACCTAAACCCTAAACTCAAAATCCTGACTCCCAAACTTATAACCCCAACTCCCAATCGTCATGTACTTTGGATCCTTAGGGTGATGGCTTCCTGGCCTTTCTTCTTAGGATTGCGCTAGGGTGAGCTACTCGCACGTCTGGCAGCAACTGGCCTAGTATAGAGGCCTTAATAAATAGAATGGAGTTGGGCAGTACATTTATTTTCGAATAATATAACAAGGACACTTGTTCAGGTTTCTACAGTAGGACCAGTCCTCGCACAGTCGTCCAGAAGCCTGCTGGCACCTGCTCCCCGCTTCTGCCATCGCGGAGGTTAAATTGTTTAGTCTAAATAAGACGATAAATATACATACTATATACATATATATATATACATATATATATATATATATATACTATATACTATACATTATATACTATATTAGATATTCTATATTATATATTGTCTATATACTGTACTATAATGTTGTCGCACATTATAATATATTACAGTAAAGCTTGGCGGATGGCCCCAGTGGATGGAAGGGCAGTTCTCAGCCCCCTCCCCCGTCCAGGTCTAACTTTTTTGTGCTTGGAGGGTCGGGGGACTTAGTAAGTAGCTATATTGTAGAGTTATAAGTACCATAACCCCAATTAGGGTCCTTTTTAAGGTACTTGTAAATCTATATATAATAACTACTTACTAAGTCCCCCGACCCTATGGTAGAAGCTTGGACTTCCCTGTGCTTAGACAAACAAGATAGAGAAACCACATAAGACGAGGTAGATGCTGCTATACTTCGAGCGTCAGCGGACTTCGTAAGCAAGGTGTATGGATGACTGTGACTATTGTGGCCTTGAGTACTACTCCCCTTGCTAAGTCCCTTGATCCTCAAGTAGACATCTACACCGCTAGATATCCCCGTAACTACCCTTTAGAACCCTATAGAAGCCCATTACCCTAAACCCCTGAGCCCTAAACCTTCAGCACCTTTGGAAACGCATAAGCTGGGGAGCCAAGAGACAGCCTTAAAACTAGTATAGCATGTTGCAGTATACTGTAGCATGCTATAGTATAGCTAGTCTAGTATATTAAAGCATCCTTATAAAACGACCCTTTTAGAACCCTTTACAGGAACCCTGAAAGGAATCCTTCCCGGAACCCCCTCAAGGAACCCTTACCCTAAACCCTAAACCCTTAAAGGACAAACCCTAGATCCGGCTTTGAAATGCCAAGGTGCCGAAGGTGTCAGCAAGCCAACCCTCCGGAAAGCCACGCTTCCGGGTTTCAGGGTTTAGGGTTTCAGGGTTTAGGGTTTGGGGTTTAGGGTTTAGGGGTGCTCTGAAACCATCCATGTCCTGAAAGCTACAGTGTAGGCTTCCTTCGAGAGTTCCTTGAGAGCTCTGAAAAGGTTCTGTGAGGGCTTAGGGCCTAGATTATAATTGCGGTTTTTGTGTTTGGGGCCCCTGCAAGGGCCAGGAAAGGTTTGACTGAACTTAATGCTTGGGTTCTACCAATTAACGATTGTACACGGTGTTGCAGATCCTTTACTGAAAGGACCATGGAACCCAGACCTTCCAAAATCCCTGAATTAAGGAATATACCTTAAATCATAATAGGATCCTTAATGTGATTTACGGTATATTCCTTAAGTAAGGGATTTTGGAAGGCCTGGGGATATTCGACTTAGTTCAAAGCTTCTTTGGGGTCGTTGCATGGGAGACCGGCTGCGCAGACCTCTAAGCACTTCTTAAAGGGAAAATGCTCCTAAAGTCTCAGCCACATGTGGTCGTGAAAGGACTCGATACCCGAAAGCTGAACCAAGCACGGGGGTGTGCTTCTGTTTGAAAGGTCATGGGACTTACTGAATAGGTGAACAAGATACCTTATATTGGGGTTACGTGTAAATAGACCCAGGGCTACCTGACTTATCACCCCCTTACTAGTTCCCTGATCCTTCAAGCAAGGAAGACAAAGAGGGCAGGGCCGCTCATGACTCTAAGCCCTGTTGAGACTGAATTGCTTGGGGCTTGGGGCGGGACATGGACCCGAATATCCCAAAATCCAAAACTACAACCCTCAGCCCTGCAGCCATAAAGCCCCAAACAAGCCCAAAGCCTAAGCAGCACTAAAACCTCGCAAAACACCCTAGGACCGCCAAAACCGCAAACGTTACACCTACTTCGCCTGCCGGCAACGAGTAGCCAGCAGAGAAAAGCAGAGATGTGCTGACCTGCCCCAGCCCTAAAACCCTAAGCCCAAGCCCAAAAACACTAAAGCCCCAAACCCCCACAACCGTAAACCATAAGCCCTGAACCCCTAAAGTTCGAAACGCTAAAACCGTAAACCCTCATCCCGATGCCCTGGTAAGCCCGGAACGTTCAAGGCGGATTTTCCTGTTCACGGGCTTTACGTGCTTTCTTTTCCAGCCTTGCAATGGATTTGCAGGGCTTAAAGTTGCGAAGGTTTAGGGTTTGGGCTTCGAGGGGGGTTTTGCAGAGTTGTTATGGCGGTACATGCACAAACAAGCACATTAGAAAAGCGAATCAAGCAATAAGTGCAGAAGTGAGTTATCTAACGCAGACAGTACAGTCTGAGTACCCACCTGTTATACCCAAGCAGACATCGGAAGGGCAAAAGTTGCGACCCACTGGACCCTTCCTATCACAAGACTGCTTGCAGAGTCGCGGAGTGCCCACAATGTCATATTCCGTGGCGAAGGATTTTGTACACCGTTCTGAGGTTATGCTACCTCAAAGTTCTGGAGGAGTAACTGAAGTGTGTGTGAGGGGATTCTAACGCGGTACACATAGCATGTAAGTAAGCACAAAGCGGACAACTAAATACAACACCGACTGGAGACACTAGCCCCTGAGGGTTTAATCCTCTACCCTATTCCCTAGCTGCTGCTCGTGCAACCTTTACTGGGCTTTGAAGTAGCCAGACAGAAAAGAAGTACAGACATTTATTTCATAATGGTTTGCTTTAAGTAACAGGTCCCGGCAAAGTATGAAAGTATGGTACTCCACAGCGCGGTTTAGGGCATTTAATTTAAGTTACCATATGAGGAAACCATGCTGTTTATTATAGATCCCTATTATGGTAACTTAAATTAAACCCATAAACAAGAACCCAGGAATAAGCGCGGCGGCTCCACTCCACCGAGGACGCGGCCGCGGAGCAGCAGCGGAGAGCTGTTGAAGTGCTCGAAGACATTCACAACTACCTGGCTTGGGGTTGAGGGTTGAAGGTCGAGTAGAGGGAAGAATTAGGGGTTTAGAGCTTGGGGTTTGGGGCACAGGATCGGGAAAACAGCAGACAACTGTTCGTAAGGCCTTTACCGGTTCTCCTAAGGGTTCTGGAAGGCTTTTGCATCATAAACTCCTCCACTGAAGAACATCCTATCGATAGTTGCACTTCTTATTCCCAGATCCTTCATTGGATCTAATAATCACTCTAGGACACATGCTGTCTGCAATTTGTACCACACTGGTAGCAGTCGTGGGGAATACATCCTGCGGGAAGTTGTTGTATTTTTCGGGATTTGCCTGGAGGATTAAGAGTGCTAGAGTCTATGTTTGAAGAGACCCCAACGCCCTTGTTTCATTGAGGAGGGATATGCTTTGAGTTATACAGGGTTTCGGTTTCTGACTTATTCAATGAATATTCCTTTTCGAATTTGAAGGAAGCGGTACTGTCAGGATACACTGCTCAGGGAACCTACGTGTAATTAGTAGATAAGATCATTGGTAACTTTGCTGGGGTCATGTCATGGGAAGTGAAATGCTCGATCACCCCGCATACTAGGTCCCATGATTGTTCAAGCGCCCTGAATCGAAAACACAACGCCGCTTCACCACAAAAGCAAAGCCTTGTGAAATTCCTATCCCCAGCAGCCGCCCCAAGCCCTAAACCCCAAACCTCAAAGCCTAAAGGCCCTACACGCTAAACTTCTAAACTCGACACCCTAGGCCCCCCTCCTAAAAACCCTGCGCCCAAACCCCTCTGACGACCCTCCACATCGGCGCCTCGATCACCAAGTACACGATGCAACCGAGCTTACGGCACCAGATATCCACATACCTCGCTGGAGATATGATTACTACTAGTAGCATTAGTACTCTTATTATTGCTGTTTTTCTAATTGTTATTATTGCCACTATTCTTACTAAGACTTGTTATGACTGTAGTGTAATGTAAGGGCCGTAGAGAACTACTCGTGCAGGTTCGGGGTTCGGAATCGTCGATGATGATGGCGTCACCCTAAACCCCCGAACAATAAACCCCCAAACCCGAAGGACCTAGACCTTAACCCGCTGGTTTTGGGATTTCGGCCTTATAGGGTTTGTGCATGCAGCTCTCCCTTGATCTGCTCCATCCATCTAACTTCCCGATCAATATAATCCATGCTGACCTCTCCCATCTTCACACAAAGTGCTCCCGTCCGTTTTGTGTCGACTTTCTCTTTATGCGAATGTATACAGTACATGCTCTCGGCGTAGGGAATACACGGTATTGTTTCAAATGCTATAGGGGTCGATTAATTGGTAGACCCATCCCTTTGAGCCATTCTTTTGTGTTCCTTATTATGGCTACTTGTAATATACTGTATCACCAAGCCCTATGCTACTTATCAACGCCGCTACGTTCTCCTACAGTACCACTTATAGCAACCTTTTAATCGGAACCTCATTCTATATATTCAAGCCCCTACATACACCCCATTATGGTACCCCTTTGAAAGGATTATCAAGGTCCCATGACAATACTTGTACAGGAACCGGGGTACCTTGCAAGGGTGCTTGAACTTCACTGCCATACTGATCATGAGAATAGGGTTCCTTTACGGGTTCCTCGTACAGGGCCTTTCAGGGTCACTGCGACGGTCACTGTGAGGGCTGGATCAGTGATTGACATAGGGTTATATGATTTTCTTATTATACTACGGAACTTAAAACGCAGCTACTCAGGCTTCTGTCTTGCTTGTGGAAGACAGCTCGTTCTGAGACTGTATTTGCAATACGCCCCAAATCCAACTGAGCTCCAGACATGCCAACGATCGTTCCAAAAATAGCCGTTGAGGTGAAGCCTGATGCGCGGGGTGATCCGGTTTTCAGGATTATCTGGGCACGGAGTTAGGTCGACCAGCGCGAACTTGCCTTTTTGGGCCGCTGATGGTCCAGACAAAACATATCGAAACAGTTTCGGGAGCGCCAGGACAACAGGCCCGAAATGGGCAGAGCCTCGACTCCGGTTGCGATGGCTGACTGTGCCAAGAAGAAGGGACACGGTCAAAAGTCTGCTGGGCTTGCAGATCGACGCCTCCCAATACGAGAGAGAGTTCTTCACATCGACTGCTGCTTCCACGTGCGGCCAGATTTCACTTGGCGAACCTCCTGGCAGACGCAGCATGGAGTAAACTGCACGGGGCGAGGGCGCGGGCGAGGGTGGCTGAAGCATGACCCGCAACAGCGATGGCTCTGTCAGCCCACATCCCGGATGCACATCCGGCGTTACGAATCACTGCATCCCTCTTTGCGACGGCCTGGTCCCGGCGCAAGGAAAGCAAAAGGTCAACCCCAGCACCAAGAAGTGAAGCGATAAGTGGGCGAATGCAGCCCGAAACTAGGACGATGGACCTGCCACAACCGTAACACATGGCACGGCCCAAGAAAAAACAAGCTCGAAGTGAGGAAGGTGGAAAGGCATTGATTGAGTGGGGAGAAGTCCCACCCGAAACCTGGACGATGGCTCTGCTTATGGTCGGCAGCCCAGACATGCAACTCTGAGCACGTACATGCTTTGGACCCTGCCTTACTGAGAGAAAGCTGAATCTCACAGCGCAAGTGCATGGCGCGGCATTTGCAATAGCAAGCAAGAGTCTGAGGTATCCTTGCAAAAAACTCTCTCCGTATCTGCCATGCAGGGATAAACGCACCGGTGCTGTGGCAGGTCGAAGTGAGGAAAGTGCAGAAGCACGGATTGCATGGACCGAAGAGATAGGTGGGCGAATCCAGCATGGAGCTAGGACGACGGCTCTGCCTCTGGTCGGCAGTCCAAACACGAGGTTCGCAACACGGACGTGTTTTGCACCGTACTTTGCTGAGGCAAAGCTAAGTCTCACAGTGCTAATGCAAGGCACGGCAATCGCAATGGCAAGGCCAAATCGAGAATGCTTGCTTTCCTGCCTAGAAACGAACACATGCCACGACCGCATACGTCTAGGGTATCCTTGCAACAAACACTCTCCGTATCTGCACTGCAGAGATAAACACACCGGTGCTGCGCTAGCTCGAAGTGAGGAAGGTGCAGAGGCATTGATTGAGTGGGGAGAAGCGATAGGTACGCGATTCCCACCCAAAACCTGGACGATGGCTCTGCTTATGGTCGGCAGCCCAGACACGCAACTCGCAGCACGTACATGCTTTGGACCCTGCCTTACTGAGAGCAAGCTAAATCTCACAGTGCTAATGCAAGGCACGGCATTTGCAATAGCAAGGTCTAACAGAGAATGCTTGCTTTCCTCCCTAGAAACGAAAACATGCCAGGACCGCACACGTCTGAGGTATCCTTGCAAAAAACTCTCTCCGTATCTGCCATGCAGGGATAAACACACCGGTGCTGTGCCAGGTCGAAGTGAGGAAAGTGCAGAAGCACGGATTGCATGGGCCGAAGAGATAGGTGGGCGAATCCAGCATGGAGCTAGGACGACGGCTCTGCCTCTGGTCGGCAGTCCAAACACGAGGTTCGCAACACGGACGTGTTTTGCACCGTACTTTGCTGAGGCAAAGCTAAGTCTCACAGTGCTAATGCAAGGCACGGCAATCGCAATGGCAAGGCCAAATCGAGAATGCTTGCTCTCCTGCCTAGAAACGAACACATGCCACGACCGCATATGCCTAGGGTATCCTGGCAACAAACACTCTCCGTATCTGCACTGCAGGGATACATGCACCGGTGCTGTTCTAGGTCGAAGTGAGGAAGGTGCAGAGGCATTGATTGCATGGGGAGAAGCGAAAGGTGCGCGAATGCCACCGGAAACTTGGACGATGGCTCGGCTTGTGGTCGGCAGCCCAGACGCGCAACTCGCGACACGTACATGCTTTGCACCCTGCCCTACTGAGAGCAAGCTAAATCTCACAGCGCAAGTGCAAGGCACGGCATTTGCAATAGCAAGGAAGCATCCTTGCAACACAGAATTTCCGTCTCTGCACTGAAAGGAAAAGCACACTAAGCACACCGGTGCTGCGCCCTGCCGAAGTGAAGAAGCTGCAAAGGCATTGATTGAGTGGGGAGAAGCGATAGGTGCGCGAATCCCACCCGAAACCTGGACGATGGCTCTGCTTATGGTCGGCAGCCCAGACACGTAACTCGCAGCACGTACATGCTTTGGACCCTGCCTTACTGAGAGAAAGCTAAATCTCGTGCTAATGCAAGGCACAGCATTCGCAATGGCAAGGTTCAATAGAGCCTGCTTGCTTTCCTGCCTAGAAACGAACACATGCCACGACCGCATATGCCTAGGGTATCCTTGCAACAAACACTCTCCGTATCTGCACTGCAGCGATAAACACACCGGTGCTGCGCTAGCTCGAAGTGAGGAAGGTGCAGAGGCATTGATTGAGTGGGGAGAAGCGATAGGTGCGCGAATCCCACCCGAAACCTGGACGATGGCTCTGCTCGTGCTGTGCATTTCGCCGTGGTTCAAAACACAGACCTGCTTCGCATTGGTCCCGGCTGCAAAGGAAGTAAACCTCATGGCGACTTGCTCTGATAGGGCTGTCGACGGCGCAGCACTCAGGGGCATCAGAAGTCCTACATGTACACTGGCAGTGCCACTGGCAAAGCTTTCCTGCGTACGTCTGCGTGGCACTCTTGTCTTCGTCTGAGCGATCTGAGCGATGACACCGGCACATAGATTCAGCTTCCCAAGCACCAACTCTGCAAGGAAGGGCACGGTCATCAAGGGAAGCGGAAACTCGGCTTGCACTTCCAGCATGCTACAGAACTCGCAGTTTCCGCCTAGCCCTGCAACAGTACAAAGAACCCACCTAACACCGACTTAAATTCCTGCTCAAACCTCTCCAGTAAAGTGCCCTCAGGCCTCTCAGTAATCAACACACCCCTGGCACGGACTACGGAGGCTTTTATATGACTGATCGTTCTGCACTTCCGGCACACGCGCCCTTCCTACTGTGTTTGACAGGCAAGCGGCGGCAAGATGCATGAACACATGCCGCCTTGCGGCAGCGTGGATGCAATCCCCGGATTTACTGCCGTGACAACGCTCCACACCACGCAATGCATACCCCGAACACAAACCTGTCCATTCAGAGGGTGCAAGAACATAAGAACCTGGACAACGACCGCTTGTGTTTCTATTACAACCACAGAGAGAGAGAGAGAGAGCGGGATAGCTATTGCTATGCCATGCCTTGCCTTGCTGCAACTCACTATCGCACTGGCATTGTGTGATCCTGGCCTTTCACGAACAACGTGCTGATGTCCACGTCGTAGCTCTGGTAGAGTGTGTACATGTTCGTTCCCTCGCAGCAGCAAAATCGCGAAGCTGAGTCACATGCTACAAGCTACGTACACTAGTGACTAACAAAGTGGCACATAATTTCGCATGATCAACTGACCGCTTATTCCACATTCCTTCTGAGATGAGGTATCCTGCACGGAACCCTGGCCCTTGGCTAAGGTGAAATATCATGTTTGAGAGATTAGTATTCATATCCCTTTGCAAACTCACTCTGTAACCTATCCTGACAGCCTGTCACAAATGGTAACACCCTCCCCCCCCCCTCATGTGATCTCCTGGCCCCCTAACTTGAAATTAGTTTAAGTCGGTCTCACATCGCTGCAAGAGATCGTCTTCGAGAGACTTGTGCAAGCGGACAAGGTTTCGTGTTTATGCTATGCCATAGTTATTTCAGGAGTTTGGGAGAAAACTGCCTCATTATGACTGCTAGGCTCAGCGTTGCGAGCTCCACCTCATAGGAGACGGTTTACTTTGAGGCCTGAATAGCTAGAATCGGGATTTGGGGTATACTGCGTATTCTAACTCCATTACTTTTACCCCCGGGAGTGGTACGTATTACCAAGTTTTCAGGCTTCTATACTGTTCAATCTACTTCCCAGGCTTTTTGGCAAAGGTGACTAAGCCACCAGAACCTACTTTTTGTAGCGCCCCTGTAAATTCCATATTAGGATTTATAACAAGGGCCAAGAGCCTACAAAAAAAAGTAGGGTTTGGTGACCCAAAAGGCCTGAGCCGAACCTTCAAATCCGGCTCCCCGATACACAGACCAATACGACTCCTTCAGGCTCCCGAAAATGATTTTACTTCAAATTCTGAAGATCCCCATATTGCAACGATTGGGCTGAGGGGCTTACGGTGTCCTTTGAGGGCCTTCGGGTTCAGGGTCTACTATTTTTGCTGTTAGGGTGTGAGACAGACACGCCCCAAGAATCCTTGAAAACCTTGAACGTCTATAAGTAGGCTGTGAAACCATTACATCATTGCTGTGAATTGGTATGAGTATTGGTATTATTGCTATTGTCATTATTATTGCTTTACCACTAATTACTTTTAATATTATTGTTAGGATTGCCATTATTGTTTTTTTGTATTTCTGTATTCGTTTCTATTACAGCCGTCAGTTTTGTTCATTACCACACGTATGAGCATTCTGATTCTTATTCCTATTCTGCCTTCTTGTATTGCTTGTACTATTCTTCTTCTTAATATTGAATAAAATTTCTATTCTTATTCTGCTTCTTCTTCTTCTTCAGATTATTGTTGTCTCAGAGCCCTGACACACCGCACCGAGCTCCAGCGGCGGCGGCGCCTGAAGCCAGTGCGCACCCATGATGGTGGTGTAAATTGTCAGATACCTGGCCCCCAAAACTTCGGAATCCGGCAATCGTTTGTTCGAAAATCCAAAACGCTCCCGCAGGTTTATGGAACTTGTAAGTAGTTGTTCAGGTAGCTTGAACACATGTACCAATGCTGGTACCAGGAGGGGAGCAGCAAGCAGAAAACGAGGTGCCGGAAATGGACCGAGACAGCGACTAGGACTGTGGGCATATTCATATTCGTGATTTCAAACCACAAGGAATCCGTACGTTAGAGGGTAGGAATATTCCGAGGATCAGACCGTACTTATAACTGAAGTCCCCGACCCTTGCAGGAATGCAGAAGCTCGAATGAATAAGTCAGAATACTACTCTTGAGGGTTCCGTATTGGAAATTCAACACAAACCCCTTCGCAACCCTATCCTAATAAGATAGAAACCCTTGAAGAACACCTTCAGCAACCATATTCAAATTATTCAAGCCCCAACACGACTGTTGATGGACAAAATCCTGCACTGCCCATTATAAGGAATATACCATAATTCCCATAGTTTAGGGTACTTAAAGTGATGTAGCAATTTGTCCATCAGCCGTAGTATAGTAACCCTGAAAGGCCCAATACAGCAGAACCCTGAAAGCAACCCTGTATCGTACTACGGTTGATGGACAAAATCCTGCATTACTTTAAGTACCCTAAACTATGGGAATTATGGAATATTCCTTCTAATGGGTAATGCAGGATTTTGTCCATCAGCAGTATTGATGCCCGTTTCAACAGTCCCTACCGTTGAGGATCAGGGGCACCCTGGGGATGAAGGATAAGGTCCCCTTTTAAGAGAGCCATAAGTAGGGTCAAGAACGGTCCCCTTTAAGGGGTCTCCTATGGTCTCCTAATACTACCCACATGGAGGGTGACCTAGTAAGTAGTTGTTTTGTAGAGTTATAGGTACCATAACCCCAAATATCGTCCCGTTTAGGTTGCTTATAACTCTATAGAATAACTACTTACCAAGTCCCCCGACCCTCCAAGTACCCAGGAGTCCCCCGGCCTTGCTGCCATTTCCTTTGCCCTCCTCTGCGCTTTTGGAAAGCCGGCGCTCCGCAAGGGCCACGGTGGAGGTGACACCAGCCTTGTAAGGTCATGGTGTATATTCTAGGAGTTTGAAGGTTTTCTCTATGTTGGGGTCTTAATTATTAGAGCAGGGTTCGAGGAGNCGCTCCGCAAGGGCCACGGTGGAGGTGACACCAGCCTTGTAAGGTCATGGTGTATATTCTAGGAGTTTGAAGGTTTTCTCTATGTTGGGGTCTTAATTATTAGAGCAGGGTTCGAGGAGGTGAGGCCAGCCTTAAAACAGCGCCTTAATCGTTTTAATAGGGTCTTGGGATGTACTATGTCGTATCTTTACGGTGTTCCATAAGGGTTTCGGTTATGGGGGCCTTAATAGTTTCAATAGGGTCTTGGGGTATACTATAGTATCCTGAACGCGCTCCATGAGTTTTTACATTTTGAGGTCAGATTAATGAGAACAGGATTGTGAGGGGTTGTATATCATAAATCCAGCAAGGACCCGTATGAAGGGGTTCTAAGAAAGGTCTATAGTTGTCCAGTTAATAAAGTCTTACAACCTATTGCGGCTTTGAAGGTTTGGGCGGCTTAGGGCTTCTGGGTCTCAAAGAACTCCTTAAAAGATCCCTTCACCCGAGTATACATATCCACGTACATATACATAAGAGCATCACAATCAACATGTTCTGGCTTCTGAACAATCCACGGAGTGCCGTAGTCCTATATGGATAGGTCCGGAAACACTGTTGCAATTGTTTCATCTTCGGACCTCTGAAACCCTGCATGCAAGTAGAAGATAGAGGTATAGGCCACGGCTTAGGCCGTAGCTCGACCCTAGCCAAAAAAGGGAGGTCTTTTCGGGCTCATTGGACTTTGCTCGGAAGCCTTAGCATAGAAGCTTGAAGAACTACCAGTACTATTCCTTAGGGTTGCTGCTAGAATTATGCTGTAAGAGATCCTCCAAAACCTGTTCTAGCAAGTATGGCCTCTCCAGTGGTTGCGAAGTTCCCTGGTATTCCAAGTCGAGTGCCCGGTTCCACGTAAGCCCCGAAACGCAGTTCCAATCCTTAATGCGCAAATTACCGCTATTTGGAAGCTCGGACATCAAGATATCTAACCTGGTTCTACTCATACCTAGAATCTAGATGCGAATGTCTGAGTAACTTGAGCTAGATTTGCCCATGTGGGAGTTTCCGAAAATAGGTGACCCTAATATAGTACCCTAAATAATAGGATCCTTATTATAAGGACCCCAAAATAAGGTACCCCTAATTTTCGGAAACTCCCATATTTGCGCATGATAGCAGGCTCCGAGCACTGTGAACTTGCAAGTAGTTGACTTACCTTTGGTTAGTAGGGAATGGAGGAATGGGGTACAATTATAACTACTACGGTATTACTACCATTCTTCCATTCCCTACTAACCAAAGGTAGGTTGATTGCAATGGGGTGAGCATGTTTCCAAGCCCTTCGCAAGCCAAGTGTGTAAACCTTACCCTAGTTGTAGAGTAGGTAACCTTTAACCTTTTGGGGTAGTATAATCCCTATATAATCCTTATGTTATGAAAAAGGTTAACCTTTGGTTCCCCATGATACCCGACAAGTAGGTTACTCTCGCCAAGCCCTTCTCCGTGGATTCCCCATAGCAGGATCCTTAGAAGAAGGCCGCAACAAAGGTCCCGAATTCGTAGCATGCGTAGTCTTGCGGACCCCTGGCATGGCAAGGACCGTACAAGAACCCAAGATGTAGAAAAGCCTCCGCCCCCTTCCAGAAACCCCCACAACTCCATGCCTGTGAACCCCAACAGACGATGACTCCAAACCTCCAAAGCCAAAAGCCCCATTACACAAAGCCTCAGAACCTGAGCTCTCACAAGGAAATTTAGACCCCAAAACCATAGGCACAACCCTTCTACCCTCATGGAGGCAAAACCCTGATGGAACCCTCATTGAACCTTATCGAACCTCAAACCCTGTTCCCCAAAACGACCGATTTGAGACTCAGATAGGCCGTCATGAGCTTTCAGCTGCCTGACTGGCCGGCTGGGCGGCCCAAGCTTGCTACGAGCTTTAGGGTTCAAGTTTAGGGTTAAGGGTGTAGGGGGGTGCCATAAGGATTTTCACTAATAGTTATAGGGGTGTTGTAATGTCGGACCCAAAGTTCTACAGTAAAAGCCGAAAAGTTGGAAACCCCGTAGCCTCAATCCTCAAGAGTAATGTATAGGGAATCCCAGCACTATTTGGCCTTAATCCGGTTTCCAACTTTATGGGGTTTACTGTATGGAGTGTCAAAAGAGTCCTCAGGGTTTCATAAGGGTTTGGGGTTATGGGGTTTGAGCTTTGCAAGTGCCGATGTTCGCTGAGTCAGACTCGGCCCTTGCAGGGTGGATTTGACCAGCAAAAAATCTTATAATACAGCGGGCCTAAAACTACCAAACATGATTTATTTAGGGTTCCTAATAACTACCGCACTAACCCTATTCGAATTATTCAGGCTCCTAGACCTACGATCTACCAGGAGTCTATGATGAAGGCCCGGCCGCAAAGCAGGCACCTAAGCCCCAAGCTAGAAGGCACCAGGAATAGCTTACAACATCCATCTGCATATGCACGCATACATGTACATCGACATATGCTTATACGTATAAATGAATGCATGCATGCATGCATACATATCTAAGGTTGTATCCTTGTTTTATACAAGGTGTCCGAAGAATAGGAGCAAAGCCTTGAAGCACAGAGGAGGGCCTTGCACTTCCCAGAGACTCCAGTACCCCTTAATTAAGCAATATGCCTTAAATCATAAGGTATATTCCTTAATTAAGGGGTATTGGAGTCTCTGGGTTCCTGACCCTGAACTCGCAGACTCGGAGCCCTGAACCTACCCGCTAAATTCCGCGACCCTGACCCCCAAAACCTTATTCAGGTTTTCATCACAAAGCCTTAGGGTCTAGGCTATATGGGAGTTTCCGACAATTAGGGGGTACCATTTTTGGGGTCCTTATAATAAGGATCCTATTATTTAGGGTACGATATTAAGGTCCCCTATTTTCGGAAACTCCCATATGAGCCCGACTTGGAGGTTCATGGGTTGTTACAAGTAGGGTTCATAACTAGGATAACTATATAGAATGTAGTACTTATAACTACCCATGAACCTCCAAGTAAGGAACCCTGAAAGGAATTTCAAAATACCGCCCCCCCCCCCAAAAAAAAAAAAAAAAAAAAAAANTGGTAGAGGGTATACCCGTTTTCCTCATATTCAGTTGTAATAAAAGGACCCTAAACCAAAAAGGGCAAAAGGGTACTGCTCAGGAACCTCCCCAAGAAGGACCGTACCCTGAAAGGAACAGTAGAAAGGAACCCTTAAAAGGAGCCCCTTCTCTGAGGCTTGCATAAAACCCTAAACCCTAAACCCTCCTAAACCCCAACAAGAAACTCCAGAAAGAAACTCCCAAAAAGCATAAAACGCCAGACCCTAAACCCTCCCAAACCCCAAAAAGGAGCCCTTCTATGAGGCTTGGGCCAGCCGGACCTTTCTCGTTCTGGCGCGCAGCTCAGCCTTGCCCAGACCTTCCAAGATCCCTTAATTCAGGAATATACCTTAAATCATATTAGGGATCCTACTATAATTTAAGGTATGTTCCTTAATTAAGGGATTTTGGAAGGTCTGGGTGAGCCGCGGAGTAAAGCAGGTTTTTGGTTTTAGGGTTTAGGGAATCCAAGAATAGGGTTTGGGGGGTTTGGAGTTTGGGGTTTAGGGTTTTGGGTTCAGGACTTGGGGTTTAGGGTTTAGGTTTTTTTTTAGGGTTTGGGGTTTGGGGGGTTTAAAGATAGGACTTAGGTTTAATATAGGGTCCTTAATCATTAGAATACGGTTTTGTGGTTACCTGGACGCGAATAACCTACTGTTTTAGGGTTCCCTAATATGACTTCCTTTATAAGTCCTTAAGAAGGTAGGGGGTTTGGGGTTTCGTGTTTAGGACTTGGGGTTTAGGGTTTAAGGGGCATCTCAGCATTGAGCTGCGGACGGCTCTCGGCTTAATCGGGGGCTTTAGGGTTTAGGGAATGCAAGAATCGGGGGTTTCAGGTTAATGGAGAGGTATGAACAGCTCGTTTTTAACACTGTCTCTTTATACCTTAACGTCCTTGGATAATCACCGGATTTAGGGGTCTTTAAGGTAGAGGCCTGAACAACTAGTTTCACTATTCCTCAAGGGTTCTTTAACATATAGTAGAAGCCAGAAAGTTGGAACATCGAATTAGGATGATGCATGCTGGGACTCCCTTTACTTTACTTTAAGGGCATGAGGCTAATGATGTTCCAACTTTCTGGCTCCTACTATAATACATGCGGGGAATCCTACCCAGGCCCTAGTCTAACCTCTATACTCGGGTCAAGGGATCCTGTATATGCATATCATTATCGACTGATGCATGGCACAGCTCCCGCCACTCCTCCTCCCCCTCACCCAGACCCTCAACTGGCCTGCAAAGCTTTCGCAGGCGCCCAAAATTGCTCAGCAAACGCTTCGAGCCAAAAGGCGAGAGCGAGTGCAGCCGTAGGGCTTTTGTATGGCCCTAAACCCTTAGCCGGAACCTTCAAACCGTAGGGCGTTAGGGTTTTTGTATGGGGCTTTGAGTGCCCTTAACACACAGAATACGGGCGTAGCCAGCGATTCCAAAATCCCTTGTGCTTCAGGAATACTCATGTATGGGAACCGTCTTTCAAGGACATCGGAATCTCTTCGCAGATTTCCACAAGTCACACATCCAGAAAGGATATCTCGAACCCTGAACGGCGAAACCATCGATCCTCCACCCCCAAACCCTACACCCTACAACCCCAGACCCTAAACCCTATACCCTAGGCCCTAGCCAAGCTCTTAAAACCCGACTCCCAAGGCTAAGGGCTTTCACTGGTCATTTATAAGTCTAGTGTAGTTGGCACTGGGTTCGGGTGGAGGCCAACCAAACCATAGGCATCTAAACACTACACTACACAAGTCAAAGCCTCAGAACCTGCCTTAGCGCAGGTTTAGTTTCAGGCTAGTTTTCGACCCTGGCAGTAAAACCTCCACAAGAGCCTACACAGAAGACTGTAAAGGCCCTCCTAAAGGCCTTGTCAAGACCACCCCAAAACCCAGAAAGACCTACTACTTTAAATCCTCAACCCTCGCGGCCCTCTGAAGACCCTTGTAAAACCGCTCCAAGCCCAAAAAAAAACCAAGGAATCCTTGTCAAAGAGCTCGACAAAGCCCCAAACAGAATCCTTTAAGGGATCCTTCAGGCTCCAATTCCTAAAGCCCCTATGCTCTAAACCCTTGTAGGAACCCCCGGAGTAACAGCCCCTCTTCAATACACTAAACCCTAAACCCCTTTACACCGAAACCCCAGCAAGGGTTGCTCTCAGGGTCCCGTAAGGGTCACATCCCCACAGGGGCGAAGGATTGAATGGTGCATGCTTGCGTGCCCTTTTGGGTCCCGCCTAAACTTTCTGAACACCCTATAAACCCCAACAAAGCCCACGTAAAACAATGACCTCCACGTTTAGCACTGGCCCTTCCCTGAATCCTGAACTTAGTTGCTGAGTTCATAAGCTGCTAAGAATCCTGAATCTCTTTTGGACTCTGGCACGCCGAAAAAAGTCCTCGCGGAGAACTGCCACCCTCCGAGCTTTCAGCAGCCTCGAAGCAAGGGGGATCTTCTAAGGGTTCGGGCTTTTCGGCTTTAGGGCTTAGGGTTCAGAGCTCGCGTGGTGTTTTAAGGATCTTTCTTCGTGCTTTCGAATTTAGTTTAGGATCTTCGGGATTTGCTTAAGTACTGTGGTCTCATGCTTCCACTATTACATGTGAGGCCCAGCATCGCCCAGCAAATCTGAGCTGTTCATACGATTTTGTGGCTCAGGTTTAGGGTTTACGGGTTAGAGTATATACAGGGTTTAAGGGTTTAGGGTTTAGGGCAGCCTAGGGCTAAATTCGAGGGGAAGTTAAGGCATTGTTCCCGAACAGTTCTGAATTCCAACTCACGCGATTGAGAATCTGAGCCACAACAACAGATGCAAGACCTGTTTGTATAACGGAGCCGTAAAGACCAGCCCCCAGATACAATCTCCAGCTAAGACCCTACGAGCATCCGTAAAGTCCTTCTGACACCTTTGTATTTGGAGGGTCATGGGTAGTGATAAGTAGGGTTATAGGTAGGATAAGTATAGTTACCACCCATATTAGGGGACTTATGACCCCACTTATAACCACCCATGAACCTCCAAGTACTCACTTGTAACATGGTCGAAGAAGACTCATGGCAGCGATTGACGACCCTGGTAGACAAGTGTATTGAGCCCACGTCGAAACCTCGTGGAGTGAACTCACCGAGCCCCAGACCCTAAACCCCAACAGGTCCCTTAACACAACCCTTCTAGACCCCTTATTCTAACATGCTTTAAAACCGTCTCCACTTAGTCGCAAAGCCAGACTCAAAACCATCAAGCAAGCACGAACGTAGCCCTTGCAGCAACCCTTCCAATAGCCTTTTTCTTAGCCCCCACTTGGAGGTTCATGGGTAGTTGTAAGCAGAATTAGAGGTAGGATAAGCAAAGCCAGCTTCACCCTTATAGAACCCTTTAAAGAAACCCTTCATTGTTCTATAAAAGGTCCCAGGCCTCCCAAAAAACCCCTAAACCCAGAACCGTTTGAAGCAATTAACCCTTAAACCCCTATTATTCGATACTATGCCGGGCCCCCCAAAGGGCCAGCCTAAACCATCAAAACCCCTAAGCCCCGAAACCGCTTAAAACCCTAAACCCCTAAAAACCGCTTAAGCCCCTAAACCCCTTCAAACCGCTGAAACCCCCTAAACCCCTTCAAACCGCTTAAACCCCCTAAACCCCTTAAAAACGCTGAAAACCACCAAAACCCCTCAAAAACGCTTAAACCCCTAAACCCCTTAAAAACGCTGAAAACCCCTAAACCCTAATTAAAAAAACCCAGCCTTCGCCTTCGTCTCTTCACTCCAGGGCCTCCTTGATGTACGCAGCCGCAAGGGTCGAGAAGATCAGTGCCTGCAGCGGAATAGGGAAGCTTTTTTTTTTTGGTCCGCACGAAGTGTACCAAAGGGGTTTAGGGTTTAGGGTTTAGGTTTTTTTTGGTAGAGGGGCTTGCAGGCTTTCATAGGCTTTAGAGAGGGATCCTTTAGGGTTGTAGAAATTTCTGGGATTTCGAGGGTTCTACTAGGATTCCTTCGGGGACATAACAAAAATTCTGAGGTTTGAAGGGTCTACAAGGTTTTCGAGAAGGGGCTTCTATATGGGGTTAAACGAGGCTTTGCTGAGTTTTGTAGGGTGTTTTGGGTTTTGTGGGGTCTTTTGGGGTGACATAGGGATCTATAGGGCTCTATAAGAGGTTTAAGGTGCAGCGTCTTGGGTTTTCTTTAGGGTATCTCTAAGGAGTCTCTTACGGGGATCATAAGGTTTGGGCTACCGTTGTATAAGGTTCCGTTTAAGGGTTCCCTACGGGATCTTTGAGGGCAGGGGGTTCTACAAGGGCTTAGCGCTTTAGGGTCTTAGATTTAAGGTTTGGGGTTGGGTTCTGGGGCTTCAGGGATTTGGGCTTAGGGTTTAGAGTATAAGTCATGCCAAAATCACCAATGACAGACACACCTCCGTTTTGTGAACAGGCTTGAAGCACGAGTCCGCGCCACGTGGCAGACGCAGCCGCTCGCGGCAAGAACAAGAACTCTTCCATGGAGGTGCTTCGGGTGGGGGTGGCGTCCTCAGGGCTAACGGCTTTTGTCAGGGGTAAGGAAGGTTTTGTTGTATTCCTCGATCTTACTTCTCACATGATCAATCGCCTGTGTGCGCAACAAAGCCCCTTGCCGTCTCACAGTGTCTGAGTCAATGCGTACTCTGTTGGAGAAATAAGGCCAACGTTGCACGTAAGGACCTGCAACCGCAGCCGCCAGTGCCGCCCTCGTTACACGACCTACCTTTGGTTCGTAGGGAATGGAAGAATGGTAGTAATAGTAGTTATAATTGGACCCCATTCCTCCATTCCCTACTAACCAAAGGTAAGACGATTGCCGGCCCTCTCGGATGCCAACCACGTCCTGAAAAGCAGGCGAGGTCTCCTGTCCCAAGGGCCCAGAAGGGCTTTCGTCAGGGCCCTACACCGACAAGCATCCTTCAACTAACACCGCCTTCAGCAAGCATGCAACATTACGACTGAAACATTTCGGAACCCTCGTCATCCCTACACCAAGATATTCTAAATCTACCTTGGCTGACTTCTGAACCCCTCCCAAAAGTTAAACTTTTCGCCCCCTTATTAGGTTAGCATATACCATTTCCATTTTCTAACCATGCACACCCCCCTAGGCCACCTGAAGACCCAAACCATAACAACCTATGTCTCAACCCTAAACCCACCGAAAGGCCCACGCCAAGATCTATATCGGGTTTAGGTTTCTCGGGTTTGGGCTGTGACTCTGGCGTTTCCTCTTCATCAACAAACTTGTTAGGAAATTGTTCGTTTAATCGGTTGCGTATTTCCTTTTTCTGCTTTTCGTATTCTGCCTTAGTATCTGCTTGTATTTCATCCTTTAGTTTGCCTTCTTTCCTTAAACTACCTAACTTCGTTAAGTAACCTTTCATCAATATATTTAGTTCCGAGGTTTGGATGTAACGCATAATGGAAATGGGCATCCCAGTTTTCGCGCTTGATTCTATGCCCGCATTCTTCGCATAGTTGGCTCCCTTTTGCCCTCTCTTCTCTTCTCGCTTGGTTACACTCGTTTTTTTCCGTAACAATGTCTTTTCGCTTCACGGCACCTATTACAAGTCTTAAACCCCTCAAACTCTTCAACACTTTTAGTCGCACAACAAGATTTACACACTCGCTTTTCCATCTTACGATATTAAAAGTCTAGTCTTTAGGCACGGTTAGACCGAAACAATATTCTAATGAGTTGAATTCTTGAATTAAATCATTAGAACATTGCATAGGGACTGCAGGGGTTTTCTTCTCCTTCTTCCAAAAGCACGAAACAAACTAATTATAATTAGACCATTACCACATTCTGTTGATGCACTTATGGAAGCACATGGGGCACTGGTGGGGGCACTGTCAATATACATTACAAATTAATTTTTACATTATTATAACAATTATTTATACAAAATTCTTTCTATTTTTTAGTTTCAAATCGTCTAGTTCAAACTCCAACCTTTCTGTCCTTTTTTTGACTTCAATGTTTGTTTCAGTTCTTTCTAATCTTTGTTCGCATTCATCAGGGGTAATTCTATTTTGGCCCCATCCATTATCGCATATTTCAACGCTTCCCATTTGATTATCAGTTTGAAATATACCTGTTTCATCAGGACTAAAATGCCTTCCACTACCAAATTTCAAGTTTCGTCTATCCTCTAAAATATTTGTTGTAACTATGTTGTTTTCCTTTGTCGCAAGTCCGAGTCCGTCTGTTCATTTTGCGAAACGTGACGGACCCTGTGCGCGAACGAACCAGGAGCCAGGACGGACCGCAAGAAATGACTGGAATGGCGCCCTTTGTGCCCAAAAGAACAAGGCAAACGCCAGGCCAGCTTTCATGGCCATTGAGAAATGGATGCAGGGAGAAATGCGCCAGTGAGGGTGCGGTTGAAGCTGAAGACGGAATTTGGACAAGTAGCTCATGCTATGCTGCAAGTATCGTTCTAGTCGGTTCGACCTTATTCCTAAACCTTATTCGCTTATAGATCTTTTATTTGAGGTGACGGAGAGCGTGCAAGCTCTGCCTCAACCCTACGGGTTGACCATTTCCATTTTCTAGGGTTAGGGATTTCGGGTTGGGGAATATGGGTTTTCTATGGAGGTGTGGGTGTATGGTTTTGAGGTTGGGGTTTTTCTATGCGGGTCCTTCGTATGGGTCTTCTGGTGGTTCCATCCTAGGGGTCTTGGCGTGGGTCTTTCGGTGGGTTTAGGGTTGAGACATAGGTTGTTATGGTTTGGGTCTTCAGGTGGCCTAGGGGGGTGTGCATGGTTAGAAAATGGGAATGGTATATGCTAACTTATTATAGTCCATATAGAAACCCCAAAAAGTTAAAGTCCTAAGAGCCAACCAGAAGAACGCCAAGCTACCGTACTCTAAGGGTCCTAGTGCTATTGGGAGACTCGAGGCTGGGAGTTCTGAGACCAGCAGGAGACGCAATGGCTCTCCCCCGGAGATTCCAGAACCTACAAAGGAGATACCTACGGTTGATGATACAAATCCTGCATTGCCCATAATAAGGAATGTACCGTAATTCCCATAGTCTAGTGCCCGAATGCAGGATTTACATCATCAGCCGTAGAACGCCGTAGGACCAACGGTGCAACCCGTGAAAGCAGTATAAAATCCTGTCGACCCCTGTCCAGACCTCGGGAGGATCCAAAAAGTAGATCCCTTAAAGGGGTTCCCATAAAGTACCCTTTAGTAGCTAGGGTCCCAAATTAGGGGATCTACTTTTCAGATCCTTTTGGGGGTCTGGGTGTACAAGCCCTGCAAGAAACCTGCAAATGCCAATCTGCACGTGGATCGAGCCAGCATCAAAGCCCTAAACCTTAAACCCCTAACCTTCGCAACCTGAAACCCCTGAGCCCCAAGATCCCTAAACCCCTGAACTCTAATTCTAAATCCCTAAACCCTAAACCCTACACCCCTAAACCCCTAGACCCGAAAACCCCCAAACCCCTAAACCCGAAACCCCTGAGCCCGAATCCCCACCTGGATCGAGCCAGCGAAGAGACCCAGGCCCATGATCGGCAGCGGGATGATGAAGGGCACCAGGAAGCAAAGCACCTCGGGAGAAGAGGCCCAGAGAGCCCCTTATAGAACCCTTATAGATCCCTTTAAGGAGCCCTTTAAGGAACCCTTATATTCCTTAATTAAGGGGTATTGGGCTCTCTGGGGGCGTCTCGGCTTTTGTTGTTTTGAGGCCGCTTCCCGACTTGCAGAAGTACCGCTCGAAGAACTCCTACTGTTGATGGTCAAAATCCTGCATTACTTTAAGTACCCTAAACTATGGGAATTATGGTATATTCCTTATAATGGGTAATACTCATTATAAGGAATATACCATAGTTCCCATAGTTTAGGGTACTTAAAGTCATGCAGGATTTTGACCATTAACAGTAGTTAGACGGGCCTTCCACACCAGGGCACCAGAAAGACTTTGATTTCCTTTAGGCTTCGGGATTTTTGTATCATGGAACCTTAAATTAAACGACGGATTTGGCTTAGGTTCTTTTCGTTCAATTGGTTGAATTTCAGCTTGGGTTGTAAAGAATCAAAAACAAAGATTTCAACATATCTCAACTGCCTGGAGGTTCACCGGTAGTTATAAATAGGGGGTGGTGTGGCTGAGCGTAGGAGTCCATGAAACGCTGGCGAAATGCGGAGCCTCAATTAAACATAGCACCCTCCCCTAGTAGCCCCCTAAGAAAAGGGCACATTTTTCATGCTATTTGGTTTTAATCAGGGAACCCAAGAAGAAAAAGGTACAACTGGGGAACTTGGATGTTACCAAACTATGCGTAGTAGTCCTTTACCCTTCACCATGGTAGTATTCTTCACTCATTTGCAACCGCGAAACCACAGGTGGCTTGAGTAGTTAGTGTGCAGTATCGTTCCTTCAATTTCGCTAAGGTTACTACAATTCTAAGGCCTTGGGTTCCCTAGTATCATGGCACTGTAGGAGCCACCAAGACACTTCTTTTATTCAGGCTTCTGCACTAAATCCTACTGAAACCTTGTAATGCCAACGAAACCTCAAAGCTGATACAACCTTTTCACCCTCAAGAAAAACCCTTATGCGGTGTGCTGCTTCGTTGTACTACATCCTCATGAACCCTTTTTTCGAAGCCAAAGTAGACCTTCCATTATGTTAGGCATACTACATTATATTATATTGTATAACATTATACTACATTATACTATACTGTTGAAGGTTGTCGGAGTCTTTGGAAACTCCGTTGAGGGCCGTGCTCCCACGGTCAGCTCATCTGCGACGACGTTTCCGAAAAGTCGGAAGCTCAGGGACAGCCTCAGCTATCCCTTATGATGACTTTCAAGGGTTGTATGAGAGAGGTTTTTCAAGGTTTATGAAGTATTTTAAATTGGGTTCCTGTATGGAAGGATTTCAAAGGCAACTGCGAGTACCACTACTACTGTACGACTACCGTACTCCTCCTCCTGCTCCTCCTCTTGCTGCTGCTGCTGCTCCTACTGCCTTTCACAAGGCATCATGGCACCCTCGCCACACTTGGTGGTTGATGGGTAGTTATAAGTCGGGTTATAGGTCCCCTAATATAGGTAAGAACAATAGGTCTCCTACTTAGCATCCTACTTGTATCTACCCATGAACCTCCAAGTAGAATCCTTATAGATCCCTTATATAGAACCCTTATCGATCCCTTGATGGAACCTTAGAATCCCAAATTGGAACCTCCAAGCTGTAACATAGGGACCTTAATGATTAGAATAGGGTTTTGGGACCCATCATAATGATGATACTAAGGAACCCCCAAAATAGCATGGGTAATTCTTGAGGCCCCCATGGTAGCCTTCATCGCCGAAATGGGCCAAGAGGCGGCTTGGTGAAGTCCTCGAGGATGTTGATGGGCCTCAGGAGCTTTCGGTTAAGGGCTTCAGGGTTTGGGTTTAGGGCCTTTAGGGCTTTGTTTAGGGCTTGGGGTTTAGAGTTCCGGGTTTGGGGTTTAGAGTTCCGGGTTTAGGGTTTGGGGTTTGCGGTTCAGGGCTTTCTCCAAGGACGCCCGAGGGAACAGAGCCAGAAGGAATTCCATCTTGAAGGGCCTGAATCCCCAAGCCCAAACCATCCGTATGCTTAGGTGCTTCCTCAGCCCTTCGCGCCACCATGTACTAACTTGCGCATAATTACTTCTGTCCCCGAAACCCAAACTTCAAGTTGTTGGATACCTTGGATCCTGAACATCCCTTCAAAGCTTAACCCAAAACCCAAAACCCTAAACTCAAAATCCTGACTCCCAAACTTATAACCCCAACTCTGGATCCTGCACACCCCTTCAAAGCTTAGCCCAAAACCAAAAACCCTAGCGTCAGCCGGCCCTTCCTCTTAGGATTGAGCTCGGCTGAGCTTCTCGCATGTCGAGTCCCGCGATTGGCCTAATATAAAGGCCTTCATAACTTGGGGTATATTACAGTGCAACATAATGAGGAACCCTAAGGAATATTACTATAAAGGCCTTCATAACTTGGGGTATATTACAGTGCAACATAATGAGGAACCCTAAGGAATATTACTATAAAGGCCTTCATAACTTGGGGTATATTACAGTGCAACATAATGAGGAACCCTAAGGAATATTACTATAAAGGCCTTCATAGCTTGGGGTATATTACAGTGCAACATAATGAGGAACCCTAAGGAATATTACTATAAAGGCCTTCATAACTTGGGGTATATTACAGTGCAACATAATGAGGAACCCTAAGGAATATTACT
>BGNK01000835.1:510-45921 GCA_003297005.1 Symbiodinium sp. clade A Y106 | reverse complement strand
ACTTGGGGTATATTACAGTGCAACATAATGAGGAACCCTAAGGAATATTACTATAAAGGCCTTCATGGCTTGGGGTATATTACAGTGCAACATAATGAGGAACCCTAAGGAATATTACTCAGTTACTTAGTATGTTACAGTAGATTATAGTGAAGCTCTGTGCCAATGGCAGCGGCGGATCCAAGGAACGTTAGTAGGCCAATATCCAAGCCCCCTCAGACCCCCCCGACCAGGTCTAACATTATGGTAGGCTGTGGTAGCAGCATGAACTTCCCTGTGCTAGGAAGGGATGTAAACAAACAAGAGAGAGAAACCAGATAAGACGAGGTGGATGCTGCTACACTTACTTCGAGAGTATAAGGTGTATGGATAGCTGTAACTATACTGGCCTCAGTTACTACTCCGCTTCCTAAGTCCCCCGATCCTTGTAAGTAGACGCCTAACCCTCTAGAAATCCCTGCAACTACCCCTCAGAATCCTTTTGAAACCCACGAAGTCGTGACTTCCTCAACCCCCCTGAAACTCTGAAAGTTGCCCTTACAGAACCCGAAAAAAACCCTTGCAGTCCTTCCCGGAATCCCTCCAAAGGGATCCTTAAAGGAGCTCTTATAGTAGAAGCCGGAAAGTTGGAACATGGCTTTAGGAGGATTCGTGCTAGGATCCCTTATAGTTTACCTTAAGGGCATGAGGATAATGATGTTCCAACTTTCTGGCTACTACTATAAGGGAACCCTTTCAAGGAAGCCTGAAAGGGAGCCAAGAGGCAGCAGGATGGGTGTCGGCTTCACGTAGCGGGCGAAGTAGCCGAGACCCTTCTTGGCCAGGCCACCTTTCGGGGCTCTTGGGGCTTTGAGTTTGGGCGTAGGGCTTAGGGCTTAGGGTTCAGGGTTCAGTTTAGGGTTTAACCTTTTTGGGGCTCTTGGGGCTTAGGGCGCTTCTCGTACTATAAGGCTTTGGTGTAGGGCTGCTAGAGAGTCTGGGGTTTGGAGTGCTGAGAAAAGTGTCGTTGCCTGGGTTTGTCTTGTTAAAGAGCGGACGCGGAGTACGGGAAGTCTTGTACGACCTGACCTTTCTACTCGAATACATTGGTTATGGGACAGACCGGTGGGAAGAGGGCTTGACGGTTGAGGCAGCTGCAAAGCAAGGCTCCAGAGCGATACAGACAGCGGCTCGGGGAAGTAGCCGGCTCTGTGGGACAGGTGCATGGAATGGCTCCAAAATGCGCAGAATTTAGCAGCTCAGGGTTTACGAGGAGTTGCGAAACAATCAAGGCTTCAAGCTTTCATTCCACAAGGCTAAAGCACCCCATCGACAATCCCGCCGCCGCCTCCGAAGTAGGCCAGGGAGGTGAGAAGGGAGAGGGCCACGGTGGTGTTGATGTTGTTGGTCGGGGCCGCCAACTCACCTGCCGGGATCTCGAAGAGCTTCCAGGGGATCAGGGCACCGGACCAGTTGCTCACGAAGATGAAGAGNTGCGCAGCTCGGCACCGGTGCCTCGTGGGGCGACGAAGCCGCGGGCGGCATGGAGGGCCAGGCAAAGTCCGGCGGCTGCGGCCGCGCCGCGCAGGAACGCCGATCGAGTGCGCGCCATGCTTCTTTTGCAGCTTAAGGCTGCTAATTAGTTAATCGGGTACCTCCTGCGCCCTGAAACGGCCGAGAACAGCAACTTGGATCTTTGCATGCATTCGCTTCAGGCTGCCATGCATGGAGCAAACAGCAGTGCCCAGCATGCAGAATCGGAAACCACGCCGCAGGCTTTTCTCCCTCTGCCAGGGCTCCGCAGAATTCGATAGGACACAACTATTTAGAGAAACTACAGCAGATCTACATCCCAATAGTGTACTTTGAAGACATGGCATGGCTGCTTTCTTTATCTGGTCTTCGTTCTTTCCACACTCACTGGAAAAACTCACTTCTCTCGTCCTCCGCCGAAGGGGCTTCATTTCAAACCGAATTTGCATTCTCTTGATCCCTGGCCGCTTATTGCAAATATTGGGTGCTCTTCCTGGGATACACAAGCGGCACACCTGTGGTCTGACCTGTACTGGGCTTTTTAAGTAACCAGGGAGAAAAAAGTATAAACTTTTATTTCATAAGGGTTCCTTTAAGAAAAAAGTATTAAAGTATGGTACTCCAAAGCCCAGTGTATTGTCATGGTCTTACAGTTTCCGGTGTTTCCCTGGTATTTCGCTTGTGGGAGCGTTGAATGCAGAGTACCCTGTGGGCAACTGTGCTTAATGAACATCGAAGCCTGGCTTCTGCTTTTTGAGGCTTCAGGGCTGTGGCTTTAGGCTTTGACGGCTCATGCGGACTGAGGTTTAAGGCTTTTCGGCTTTGCAGCTTAGTGCTCGGGGGGCGGCCTCTACCCCAGAACTGCACATGTCGTATTCCATTCACTAGCCGTGCAAAAGTCCAACGTCACACTTAGATGTTCCAGGCGCTGCCGCTGAGGCCACCACCACCACTACCAGACCACGACCGCGACTACGACGACCCGAAAAGGGGATCCTGTACTAATCTACATTCCCCCCTCCCTTCCCGGACCCAGCAGCAGTCCTCCTAAGGGCATCGCAGCCACTTTCACTCCAGGGCCTGTTTCAAGGCGCTTTGGAGTTGGAGAGCAGAGTTCGGGGCTCATTTTACGGTTTCGGGTTCAGAGTCGAGTCTAGCTGCCTCATGGGGAAACAACAGCCTTTACACATGTGTCAGCATCGTACATCCGGATCATGATCAGGGTCCGAGATCCTCCAGAAAGCTGGAAGATTGATCTCCTTACCTGCGACCCGAAAAGTACAAGGCCTGCTATTTTCTAGGGTTTGGGGTACCACTCAGAGAGCCCAATACCCCTTAATTAAGGAATATGGCTTAAATTATATAGGACTTCATATTATGATTTAAGCTATATTCCATAATTAAGGGGTATTGGGCTCTCTGGGTACACCTTGAACCCTCAACATCTGAGACTTTCGGAAAGCATGGCCCGCGAAACGGGCTACGAAAACCCTAAACCCGTAGGCCTTAAGCCCTAGGCCCTAAGCACTTGACCCTGGCTCTGATTTCACCATCTAAAGCCCTGAAGTACGCTTTAGGAGCCTAGGCTTAGGGTTCTGTCGGCTTGTTTGAAGGGTCCTTCGGCTTTCGGGTTTGCTTTACCAGGGCTTTGGGCCTTGGGTCCCGCAACACACACAAGAACCCTACACGTTGCGAGCTCGTTTAGCCGATTTCCTGATACAGTAGAAGCCAAAAAGTTGGAAACCCAATAGCCTCAGTCCTGAAGAGTAATGTATAGGGAATCCCAGCACTATTTGGCCTTAATCCGGTTTCCAACTTTATGGAGTTTACTGTATTTCCTGAAAAACATAAGTTTGTTTGGGCTAGCGGCCGGGTTTGAGCATTACATGGAGCCGAAGAATCAAACAGCCACTACTTTTGTAGGACTTGCTTAAAGACATTATGACAAGGAATTTTGAAACTGTACTTGTTTAGGAGGTGCTCAGATCCCCGGAAGGATCCAAAAAGAAGAGCCTCTGGAGAAAGGCGTATCTTACCCATATGATGGTATGATACCTTGGTGGGCTACTTTCAGCTCCTTTGCGGGGTTTGGGTAGAGCTTGGGGCAGTCATGTGCAAGATGCTTCCGCAGAGACTCCAAAATTAACCAAGCCAATTGAGGAATATACCCTGAATCATACTATGGATCTGCGTACACTCCAAAAACCCTCCAATTAAGGAATATACCTTAAATCATGATACGGCTTCCCCCTTTGAGTTTCAGATATCTTCCGTACTTTACGGTGGTTTTGGGAGTCGCCGGCCGTACGGCAGTACGGCCTCCTTGATGTAGGCCGCAGCCAGGGTGGAGAAAATCAGCGCCTCCGTGAGGTCACGCTATAGGGCGCACCCTGTACAACCTATGTAGGGTATGGTTTATATTACTAGTATCCCCATAATAAAACCCAAGATATACACTCGCCAATATTCAGAAGGAGGCCTATCTACACTCACCAAAACGGTAATATAAACCCTACTTCATGTCGAAATATAAAGACAGAGCAGATGTCTCTACTTTTCTATCTATCTGGTTATCTCTACTTATATGAATATGTATGTGCGCATATGTATATGTGAGTATGTACATGTATGTATCAGTGTGAACAACGCAAAACAAATGCAGCTACCAATATGGGGACACAAATGAGTGAGCACATATATTAATACATACATACATACATACATATGCATGCATGCATGCATGCATGCATACATACATACACACATACATTCCTACGTACATACATGAGTAAGGTCAACAACTAGAAACAAACACATGAGTACACCAACAAGGCAACAAGCCAAACTAACTTGAGAAATAAACAATACACCCATGAATGCCCGCAGGAACAGATTTGCTCACTATCCATCCATCCATCCATCCCTCCCTCCCTCCCTCCGTCCGTCCGTCCGTCCGTCCATCCCTCCGTCCATCCATCCATCCATGCATGCATGCATGCATGCCTATATATATGTAGATACTAAAGGAAACCTATTTTGAGTAGCAAGACCCGCACACGATTCCTCATATGACTCAGAGTAGTTATTATACCCTGGGCCCTGAGCCTACTGATAACTATGTTGATACTGATTTTTTGGATTGTCTTTATTGTTCTTCTTATCACTGTTGCTCTTTTTCATACCATTCTGATTAATCGGATTATCTTTACTGTTCTTCTTATCACTGTTGCTCTTATTGCTCTTGCGCCTTAGATCGAGACTTGTGCCTGGATCGAGCCAGCGAAGAGACCCAGGCCCATGATCGGCAGCGGGATGATGAAGGGCACCAGGAAGCAAAGCACCTCGGGAGAACAGGGTTCTAGGTTTTTAGGCTATAGGGCTTTACAAGAAATCAAAGAAGGTTTTAAGTCACCTATGAAGCCCTGAACTAGGGTTTCAATAGGGCCTTGTGATGCTTTGCGTTGGAGGATTCTTATAGGCATAGCAGCCCTTGTCGATCCTGAAAGTAAAATTTAAAAGGTTGGTTGTTTAGGGAAGGGAGCCATAGCAGCCCTTATAAATACTGAAGGAACTCCTAGAAAGCAAATTTTGGCTGTTGACATGCTTTTTAAGGTCTGAGAGTTTAAGGCTTGACGGTTGAGGAGTTACGGAGTTGTGTCCAGCTTGCTGGACTTTGGGTTCAGAATGTAGGGTTGGGGCTTCGGATAGAAAAGGTTTCACATTTCTCGGGAAGAACGGGTTTTAGTTGGCACCCCAGTATATCTACATGTACACAACACACACACACACATGCCCATACCAAGCGGTTCAAGGCATATAGCTTGGAGGTTCATGGGTAGTTATAAGTATGGTTATAAGTAGGATAACTATAGTTATTCCGCATATTAGGGGACTTATTCCCCCACTTTTGACTACCCTACTCCCTAAACCCTATAGAACCCTTCAAGAAACCCTTACAAGGTAACCCAAACCCCTATAGCCCCACTGATAACTACCCATGAACCTCCAAGAGCATCTCGTGTTGTTTTGCCAGCTCGATACTGTAGCTACCTAAACCCTACCCAGAGAGCCCAATACCCCTTAACTAAGGAATATAGCTTAAACCATAATATGAAGCCCTATATAATGTAAGCCATATTCTCCTTAATTCCCTTATGGAGCCCTTTTTGATCCCTTTAAGGAGCCCTTTAAGGAACCCTTATATTCCTTAATTAAGGGGTATTGGGCTCTCTGGGTACCAAAACCCCGCACCCAGTAGACTCCCGATAGAAACCACTCTTAGAAAGCCCGAGCCCTAACTCCAGAGGCGCTAAAGACCAAAAAAAGGCCCTACAAATCAAAAGGCCCTCAGCGCTAAAACCCCGAAAACCCCTATATGAGGCCCCTAAAGAACCCCTCTAAAGGACCTCAGCGCTGAAAAAAACTGAAGAACCCGACAAAACCCTTGCAGATCCCTTAAGGGAACCCCCGCCCCCCCCCACCACACACACACACCAGAGGCCCTGAGTCCTCGGCTCCCACGGTCAGTTCATCCGCCACGACGTTTCCGAAAAGTCGGAAGCTCAGAGAGAGCCTTAGGAGGTTAAGGTTTAGAGCTTTTTTTTAGAAATCCAATGGCTAGGGGTTAAAGCTTAGCGTTTAGGGTTGTTAGGGTTCTTGGAATTATTGAATTACTGTGAGGGTGCCCTTAAGGGTGAGGGGTTTAGAGGTCTCGGGCGTTTGGGGGCTTCGGGGTTTTGGGGTCTGATAAGGGGTCTATAGGGTAGGGTTTTAAGACAAGTTGGGCTTACCTTTAAAATCTTACTACTACTATGGTCAGTATTTGGGATATTAATGAAGACTTACAAGCGGGACTTGGCTGAACATGTTTGGGTTGAAATTTTGCTAGATTTTTGCACAATCTTGAGGGAGTCTAGCTCTCTCCTTCTAGCCCGAACCCTTAATCCTAAACTCCCTGACGCCGTAACAGTTCTTGAGCAGAGAAGGAGTTTGCTTTAGTGTGCTTTTACTACGGGGTGTCACATGAAGAGGTGTGTTTGGGCACGTTTCATGCCACTGGGCGTTTAAGGACTTGAAACTCCGAGGTTGTCAACAGGTTTCTGCTTTCAAGGCGTTTAAGGTTTTGGGGGCCTATTGGGGCTGTGTACCCTTGAGGGCTCAAGGAAAAGCAACGGCCTTCCCCTAACTTTCCTAAGCAACTGGAACAGGATGTCTAATGTGGACCCCGGGATTCATACACCCCTGCTCTTTAAGGGCCTTAATGTCAGGATCTCTATTGCGCAATCCTTTTTAAGGTAGTGGGAGTTGCAAATCAGGGGTCCGCGCCAAGCATGAAAGTCTACACGAAGAGAAGCACGGACAAACCAGGACTATAAGAGCCCAAACATCTATAAGCCTATGTCCCAAATCCAATCCCAACAAAAGCCTCACACGCGAAGCATTCATAAGAACACCGAAAGACGACACAATAGGGGTCGGAGTACTTAGCAATGGTGTCCCTCTACTCCCTCATGTACTTGCAATATAATATGCCCCAATGCACCTATCTTACCCGAAACCCCTAAACCCTAGCCTTTAACCCCATGTTTGACGGGACCCCCCCCCCCCCACCTATTCCTCCTCCTCCACCCACACGTTTTTGCACATTTCTCACCCATATTCCACCGCTCACCCGTACAGCATACCTCACCACAACNCCCCCCCCACCCCCAAACCCCTACCCTTTCACCCCCTTTTTGCCGGGCCCCCCCCCCCCCCACATCTTCTCCGTCCGCACCCAGCAGACTTTGGCACGTTTTTGCACTCAATGCCTCGGCTCGCCGGTAAGGTTGCCTTAGCCCACGCTGCACGAAGCTCTAAGGGTTTAGGGTTAAGGGGTTTAGGGGTTCAGGGGTTTCGGGTTAAGGGGTTTGGGGGTTTAGGGTTTAGGGGTTCAGGGGTTTAGGGGGTTTAGGGTTAAGGGGTTCAGAGTTCAGGGTTTAGGGGTTTAGGGTTTGGGGCCGGTTTACGCTCTAAATCACAGAACCAGAAAGATAAGCTTAGGGTTTAGGGTCTATAGGGTTTAGATAAGATGAAAACTTAAATACACAAGTATATACATACCTTATAGGCATACCTGTACTTGCCTGCACATAAACATACTTCTGTGTATATATATATATATGTATATATATATGTGATGTATAAATACTACCTCGAAACTACATGAGCGAATACATGAAAGCATTTGCGAACAAGTGAATACATACTACATACGTGTATATAGGCAACATATAGGTAGTTATATCTGCACATACCTACACTACACATAAGCATACTTCTGTCTGCATATCTACATATATACACATACGTACATACACACATCCATACATGCATACATCAAAGACATCATATGCATGTGTTACATTTATAGGAAGACTTCTCCCTCTCCCCCACTTCCTCTCTCCACCTCTCCTACTCCATCTGCTTCTCTCCCTCCTCTCTCGTTCTCCCCACTGGGATAACAGGCCGGTGTTTCGGACCGAAGGCCTTGTGTCTGTATGTGCATGTGCACATATATGTGCAGATATCTGGGTGCAGATGCATACCGTCGAGATACAGAATCCCTCAGAGAAACCCTAAAGGCTCGTATGCGAGCAGCTTGCACTTGATGCTCTGCCTGTTCCGACCTTGGCCTGCGATTCTGTGGCTTTCGGCCTTAGGGATTGGGGGAATGGGGGCGGTTGATGCCTTCAGGTCTCGGACAACCCTGTGTTGCACACGAGCATATGGTCGAGAACATCTACCATTGAACAGTGCGTCTATGTCAACTTACGTCCTGGAGCATGTGAATAGTGGTATCGAAAGTCTGTTGGAGATTGGTCAGACGCTGTGCATGGAATCGAGTTCCAAGGATGCGCACGGCAGAAAACAAACTATTCACAAATGGAACTAATGCACTTTTGGGTGAGCAATGAAATATCAGTCTGTACTGTTCTGAATGTTGTCGTTGCTGGTTTCCAGCTGTCGTCATTAAGCCTAACATTATGTTCATGGTCGCTCGTTTTGTCACAGTCCAAGACATAACCAGTCTCCCTTGTGGGCCTCCTGTGCAATCATCAACGCGCACCCTCGTTTTGACTCGCGATGTAGACATCCGCAGCAATCGGTAGGCTTCGGTACTTGCAAGAAGCTTCGTCGATCATCACATCCATGCCCCTGCCTCACGCCGTCGTTTCTCGCCACGTCCTTGTCGAGCACCATTCTCAAGGAGCAAGCGCGCAACCTCAAGGTGACCTTCCTGACTTGCGGCACTAAAAGGTGTGGCACCATCGTTCGATGCCCTATCCTTGTCGGCACCCTGCTCAACAAGCAAGCGCACCACATCAAGGCGACCCATAAAACTTGAGATCCAAAGAGGCGTCACATCATCGGTCCTTGCAGCGTCCTTGTCGGCACCCTTCTGAATCAGCAAGCGCACTGTATCAAGGTGACCACGGCGACTTGCAGCGAACAGAGGCGCGGCATAATCGTTCGCCGTTTTGTCCTTGCTTGCACCCTTCTCAATCAGAAGGTGCACCACCTCATCTTGACCCTCCTGAAGCAAGCGGACCACACAAAGGTGACCCAAATGACTTGCCTCGAAAAGAGGCGTGGCATCTTTGCGTGGCTTGTCCTTGTCTGCACCCTTCTCAATCAGAAGGTGCACCACCTCGTCGTGACCCTCATGACTGGCAATCCAGACAGGTGCTTGACTTTTGTTGTCTGCCCTGTCCTTGGCGGCACCCTTCTCAATCAGCAAGCGGGCCACACCAAGGTGACCCAAGTGACTTGCCTCGAAAAGAGGCGTGGCACCATCGTTGCGTGGCTTGTCCTTGTCTGCACCATTCTCAATCAGAAGGTGCACCACCTCATCGTGACCCTCATGACTGGCAATCCAGACAGATGTTCGACCTTTGTTGTCTGCCCTATCCTTGTCGGCACCCTGCTCAACAAGCAAGCGTACCACATCAAGGTGACCACGACGACTTGCGATCCAAAGAAGCGTCACGACATCATCGTTCCTGGCAGCGTCCTTGTCGGCACCCTTCTGAATCAGCAAGCGCACCGCATCAAGGTCATCGTTCTGGGCTGCAGCAAAGACAGCTGTGATGCCGGGGAAACGGCGCACCTCCAGCTTCTTGAGATCAATAATTACCTATACTATCTTGGGGGTTCCGTATTATAACTGTAGTATTATGGGCCCCAAAACCTATTCTAATTATTAAGGCCCCTATATTACGCACGTGCGGACACGAGAAGCTTCAGGCTCTCCGGCGCTCCGTATTTGGCGGCAAAAATCAGTGCAGTGTCACCATTGGTTTTCAAAAACCCAGAGAGCCCAATTCCCCTTAATTAAGGAATATGGCTTAAATTATATAGGGCTTCATATTATGATTTAAGCTATATTCCTTAATTAAGGGGTATTGGGCTCTTTGGGAACAAATCTGGGTTTAGAGGGCTCCGAAGCAAAGCTTCAACCGCGGCGGCGTCATGGCTTTAATGGCATATGAGAGCTGTGCACGGTCATGCCCAGAAGGTGCGACATAGCCACAGACGGTTACCTGCAACTCAAGCGGTAGCTTGAGGGTGGTGTCTTGATCCAGAAAGGAGCTCAGTCGAAAGCAGGGGTAGCCAACAAGGGGGCGCAACAGCTGCTCAATGCCCCTAACGGCACTCCCATGTGCATCGGCCAGAGCAGCAACCTCCTCTTGAGTAGCTCTCAAGAGCTCCCGCCCGGATAGTTGTCGAACGCAAAGCACGGCAGCTGAAACTACGGAGCCCTCCCAACTCCCTATTTCATGACAAAGAGCATCAAAGAGCAATGAGCCTGATGCCTGCCAGTTGCCAAGAGTGCTGTTCTGCATGCAAATGCTTGATGAGCTGCTCCACTAGACCCTAAACCCTAAATCGATGCCTGAAGAGAGCAAGGCGGGCGACACGAATGAAGAGCAGGGCTGGGTTGCCGCGAACAAGCGTCAAAGGCACCAGTCACCGAAAGATCACAACCAAACCACATGTAATTCGAATTGCTCCTTACATTCAGGCTGTATGGCTTGTTTGGCATTTGTGCTCCTCGCACACAGGCCCTCATGCCGACAAATCCAAAGATCAGTGCCTCCCAACCCCCCCCCCCCTCTTGCCCACTTGCACCCCCCGCATTCCATTTTTGAACTCAGCGGTAAACCCACACCTCCTTGCCTAAACCCCAACCACCAAACCCTAAACCTCTCCCCCCCCTGGTTCCCCNGCGTTTTGGGCTTCGAAGTGCCGGGGGTAAAGGATCTGGCCCTCGAGAAGGTCTAGAGTTCAGTTGCTGCGGTAAACCCACACATCCTTGCCTAAATCCAAACCACTAAACCCTAAACCCTATCCCTGCCGGGATTCCACCCGCTTCTGGACTTCCCCAGGCCACCACGCGCCTCGATCGCGCACAACAAGACACGCAGGACGCTGTGTACTGGTAATGTTGGAAAGTCTCATGCTTCACTTCCAGCAGCAGCGGGAGACAGCAACTCGGGGCACAACTCCACTCTCAAAGGATCAGGAGACTTAGTAAGTAGGGCAACAAGTACGGTATTTATACTTACAAGTACTTATTAGGATACTTATGGCCTTATACTTACTAAGTCCCACCGATCCTTTAAGTCTGGGAGCTTCCGAGACTGTAGCGCCTTGGGGCTTCTGAGTTCAGGTCTTGCTTTCAGAGCGGGGCCTCGGGCGTAATACGTTTCCATGGGTTTAGGGTTTAGTTTTCTTTTTTCTTAGATTCTTGGGTGTTGAACCCAGAGGGTCCATACACACTACTTTTATGGAAATAGGTACCAACAGACCATCCCTGTTATGGTTTTGGGACCCTAATTCCATAATGGTAGTGTATATGGACCCTCTGGGGAAGTATAAGCATTCTTACTATGTGGGTTTATCTAAACCCTAAACCTTTTCCTTTTTCTTAGATTCTTGGGTGTTGAAGTATAAGCATTCTTACTCTGTAGCGGTCGGGGCTTAAACATACTTGGAGGTTCATGGGTAGTTATAAGGATTCCTTTAAGGGTCCCTTTAAAGGGATCTATAGGAATTCTATAAGGGTATAGGGTTTAGGGTTCATGGGTAGTTATAAGTGGGGTTATAAGGGTTTAGGGTTCCTTTTAAGGGTTTCTTTAAGGGTCCTCTGGGGTTTAGGGAGTAGGGTAGATATAAGTGGAGTGATAAGTCCCGTAATATGGGTTATAGCTATAGTTATCCTACTTATAACCCTACTTATAACTACCCATGAACCTCCAAGTAGGGGAGGGTCAATATTTCTGGACCAGAGCAGACGGACCCCACAAAGTGACTCCAAAACACTACTATATGTATAACCAGGAACGCACAACACCTCTTCTAATTATTAAGGCCCCTACAGTAAAGACAAGAACAAAAAACCCTGGACCCTGTTAAAAGCCTTTAAGCCTTTCGAAAGCACGGACTCATTGTACGACAATAAGAATAAGGAACCCTCAAAATGGTATTGGTAATTGTTTAAGCCCCTATAGTAAGCACCTTCAAGCCTTTCAAAAGCACAGACTGGGTTCTTGTGAAAGATGTTTGTTTAAGTTACCGTAGTAGGGATCTATAGTAAATAATATGGTTTCCTTATTATGGTAACTTAAACTAGACCCCTTAACCCTAAACCCCTAAACCCCTAACCCCTAAATCCCTAAACCCCTAAACCCATAAACCCCGAAACCCTCTTAAAGTAAATCCCTTAACAAGAACCCCTCTAGAACCCTTAAAGAAGCCCTAAATTATGGTAGCTTAAGTTGAACCCCTTGGCAAGAGCCCCAGTAACCCTAAACCCCAAGCCCTTAAGTCCTAAACCCCTAAAACCTTAGTAACGCTAAGCCCTAAGCCCTTAAGCCCCAGACCCGTAAACCCCAACAACCGTTTTTAAACCTTAAGAACCCAGAGAGCCCAATACCCCTTAATTAAGGAATGTAGCGTAAATCATAATATGAAGCCCTATATAATTTAAGCCATATTCCTTAATTAAGGGGTATTGGGCTCTCTGGGAACCCAGCAGACTGGGGGTCACCGGCCCTCCGGCCGTCAGGGCCGCAAAGGCTCCGCTGGAGGCCGCCAGATGGCGCACCTCTCGTGTTCACAGGTTTAGGGTCTTAGGGTCTTAGGGTTTTAGGGTTTAGGGTGTTAGGGTTTTAGGGGTTTAGGGTTTAGGCTGAACCGAATATTTTTACTGTCGGATGAACAGAATATGAGAGTTTCCGAAAATAGGGGTTAGGGGGTACCTTATTTCGGGGTCCTTATAATGAGGAACCTACTATTTAGGGTACTATATCAGCGTCCCTGTTCACTGTCGGTTGAAGAGAACATCGATCTCTCTGCCCTAGGTTCCTTTTTGATACCTGTACTGTAATATGCCCGAAACACTATTCTAACTATTAGAATATCGAGCTTTCTTGCTTTCTGTCTTGCTTTAAAGAGTCAGATTTGTGAAGGCTACTTGAAGGGGCAGGGGACTTAGTAAGTGGGATATAAGTAGAGTTATAAGTGCCCTAAATTGAGTTACCCTAATTATAACCCTACTTATAACCAACTTACTAAGTCCCCTGCCCCTTCAAGCATTTGGGGTCCAGGGTCTATGGTACTGTAGGGACTTTGCAGAATGGGGTGTTGGGCCGTGTTGGGGTTTGTTATACTCGAACATACTATAGCCATAACAAGGCACCCTCAGGAATACTGGTAGTTACTCCGGCTTCTACATTACTGGCCTAAAACGACAACCCTCTTCTAGCAGCTCATGCAAGGGGCCTGAATGATCAGAAAGGCATTTTCGGTTCTAAAGCTATGTCCCTAAACCCTCATAGGTTATAACTATAGTTTTCCTTCTTATAGCCCTACCTCTGACTACCCACGAACCTCCAAAGCCCCAAACCCCAACCCAGAAAGCCCAATACCCCTTAACTAAGGAATATGGCTTAAATTATATAGGGCTTCATATTATGATTTAAGCTATATTCCTTAATTAAGGGGTATTGGGCTCTTTGGGAAATCCTACCGTCTGAACCGGTGGCTCCCTCCAAGCTTCTCCCGACCTCAATCAGCTGCTCCTCCACCTGGAAGCTGACGGGAGGAGGAACAGCAGCTCCCCAGAGAGCCCAAAACCCCATAATTAAGGAATATAGCTTAAACCATAATATGAAGCCCTATATAGTTTAAGCCGTATTCCTCAATTAAGGGTTATTGGGCTCTCTGGGTCATCTAAGACTTCTGGGAGCAATCTAAGGGGCTTTAGTGCTTTCGGTGGGTTCTGTAGGGTTTTTCATTGACGTTTCTAAGGGCCTAGGTGTCTACTTCGAGCATCATTGGCCATGATAAGTAGGGTTACAAGTAAGGTAAGTAACTATCGCTATAGAACTGATAGTCCCATGCACAGTACTTTTTAGCATACTAATTGACTAAGTTCCCTGCTCCGTCTGGCAGGAGCTGATGTGGGGATGCTCGTCTGAGGAGTCCTGATAGAATAGGGTTCTTTATGAACCCCACAAACAACGGAGAGAATGCAAACACTCCTGAGTTTTGTGAAACACGCCACAAAGTATGGCGGGAACTTTGATATGATGTAGAATCCAAAGTATGTTCCTTAATCCACTCGTTTGGGAGTCCCTCACAAGCCTCAGGAGACAAGCCCAGGAGCCCTCTCGTACACCTCCAAACCCTGCGAAGCCCATGATACCCCAGAAAATCCGTACACAACCCTTCATGTTTACCTTATAATGCCCTCCAAAGCCAGAAGTAACACTCACACTACATCCCTGCCTGAAACCCCGGAAAGCCCATATGAATCTCAGTGAAAGCCCATTAAACTAGCATGCATTCGCACAGGACCCAAAAAGAGGATTCCTAAAACCCTACCCTAAACCCTAAACCCTAAAACCCTAAAACCCTACATATCCTAAACCCTAAACCCTACATATCCTAAACCCTAAACCCTAAAACCCTACATATCCTAAACCCTAAACCCTAAAACCCTACATATCCTAAACCCTAAACCCTACAACCCTAAAACCCTACATATCCTAAACGCCTAAAACGCGGAGAACTCGCCCAGTCTCATTCCCAAGCAAGACTCGAACACCCCCAGAGAGCCCCTAATCCCCTTAATTAAGGAATATTTGGGGGTTCCTTAAAGGGCTCCTTAAAGGGATCTATAGGGGTTCTATAAGGGAATTAAGGAATATGGCTTAAATTATACAGGGCTCCATATTATGATTTAAGCTATATTCCTTAATTAAGGGGTATTGGGCTCTTTGGGCCCACCTCGCTGGAGTCCCCGCCAGCTGCGGCAGAGCCCCAGGAAACGATCGTGCCATCCTCGGGCTTACTCGGAGGTTCATGGGTAGCTATAACAATAGTCCTTTTTATCCTACTTGTAACACCTACTTATGACTACCGGGTAGTTATAAGTAGGTCTACTTATAACTAGCCTTATAGAGCCCTTTTAGGACCCCTTATAGATCCCTTAAAGGGCCCTTATAAACCCTACTTATAACTAGCCTGATAGAGCCCGTTTAGGACCCCTTATGGATCCCTTAAAGGGCCCTTATACACCCTACTTATAACGAGCCATGAACCTCCCAGCCGGTCATCGGAGAAGTCATTTGGGACAATAACTTAGTTGTAACCCTTATGGATTCTTTTAAAGGAGCCCTAGGATATTTAAAGTAACCCTTATAGATTCCTTAGTTGCTGAGTTCATAAGCCCCCCAAAAGTGTACACTTTCAGTTGTATAGTGGGTAATATTCTAGGTTCCTGAGTAGCCCCTTTATAATAAGGGTACCCTTTTTCCTAATACTCAGATTTAATAAGGAGACCCCAAACTAAAAAGGGCAAAAGGGTACTACCCAGATACCTAGTATTGTCCCCAAAAGTGTAAAGTGTATCCACTCAGCTACTAAGATAAGGGTGACGTTGTTACTAGGAATACCGACCCCTGAGTGTAGAACAGAGGGCCGCAACATTTACAACAAGGTTCCTTGTAGGGTTCCTTTCAAAGAGTTCTGAGCTTTTTGATGTTTTGACCTGCGCTTGCGCTGCACTTCTTCATCAAAGAAGAACCATGCTACTTGTCATGATGATTGCTATTATTGCACCATGGAACATCGTCCTGTCTTGACAATGCTTACGACTGTAATTACTGACAATGATCGTCTTGCAAACCCTACCTGCAGTCGCATACTGCAGTCTCATACTGACAATACTCTGTAGCAGTGCTAGCTTTACGACACGACTACGGCTATATCGACGACGACGGCTGCTCCCAACTGAGACACAGAGTCCCGGGTGCCCCACAAAACAGACCTCCCGATATTTGAGTCCGAGCCCTGTTAACAAAGCCTGTCAAACCCTTCTGAAATACTTTAACTTTACACATGCTAGGGCAATGTGCCCTTCCGAATATCCGATAGAACCCTGGCACCCGGTAAGACCTCTAACTTATTCAACGCCTTTAATACCGTATCAGGTCCTTAACTGGGCTTTTAAGTAACCAGGGAGAAAAAGTATAAACTTTTATTTCATAATGGCTCCTTTAAGAAAAAAGTATTAAAGTATGGTACTCCAAAGCTCAGTTAAAGACCACCATTGAAAGCTGTCTTGCCATGAATCCTCGCGGAGTGCGGCGAAGGCTGCGTGCGAAGCTGCAACCTCCGGGCTCCTCCTACGGAAATACGATCAGGGCTTTCCTACGGTTGATGGACAAAATCCTGCATTACTTTAAGTACCCTAAACTATGGGAATTATGGTATATTCCTTATTATGGGTAGTGCAAGATTTTGTCCATCAGCTGTATGATTACTTGATGGGCTGTGAAAAAAGTAGTGTTATAAGCCCCCTGAAGTAGGTTATAAGCATAGGTTTTCCTACTTATACACCCCACTTATATAACTACCCGTGAACCTCCAAGTAGTGGAGCATTTCGGGATTTGGGCTTCGGGCTTGAGGTTGGAAGTATAAGCATAAGTGTTCAATGAAGGCCCATTAAAGTAAACTCCAGAAAGTTGGAACATCAGTATCCTAAGTCTCTTATACAAAAGACAAGGGAAATCCAGCACCAATCCTCCTAAACCCATGTTCCAACTTTCTGATGTTCACTGTATGGGTTTCTGTGAATATCTTGGCATTGCTGTGGGTGTTCATTCTAGAGGGCTTCTTAAAGGGCTGCTAGATACGGGTTGTCTTTGGCGTTTGGGGGGGCTGCAACGAAAAACATTAGGGAACCGCAGGGACGATGAAGCCATGGCGCCTCCCAGACATCACAAAGCTGTGCTTGAACACGGCAACAATCACCACCATACTCAGCAGCACCCCAAGTCACGACGCTTCCGTCTTGTCGCAGTGCTGCAAAGGCCCGTGCAGTAGACCAGATGTGCACCACTTCCCGAAGATGTGGCTGAACGGCCAGGCTGTCCCCTCCGCTTTCGGGCGATCCCCATGTGATCACCCGGCCATCCATGCGTGCCGCTGCAAAGGCCGCGTCGGTGGCAGCCATCCACTGAATTCCATGCAGCTGATGACGAACAGCTGAAAGATCCCGTCCTCCGCCGTGTCCCCAGGTCACCACACTTCCATCAGAACGGATCGCTGCGAAAGACTCCTCAGAAGCCACGATGTTCTTCACGCCCACCAGTTGCCCTTCCACCTCGCGGCTGTCACCACCGGAAGTCATGCTACCCCAGGTCACCACAGATCCATCTGTCTGCAAGGCAGCAAAGGCATACCTTGCGGCCACTATGCGGCTGACACCCACTAGTTCTTTCTGCACGTGCACACTTGCACCGCCACACCGAGAAAATCCCCATGTCACCACCGTTGCATCGTGCCGGAGGGCTGCAAACGCTGCGCCCGATGACACCACCTCCTTCACCCCCTGCAGCTGCGCGCGCAAGCGCAGCGTGTCCTGGGTCCGAGGTTGTATTAATGTGATTGCACTCGGGGTTTCACATCCCTTGTCTTGAGGTCTGCAAGGGTTTGCTTTGAGAATGTCTTCTGCTCGGAACTTGCAATTAACTAATTAAACAGGCAAACAGATCAAAAAGCCCTAAGCCGCAAATCTAAAGCCGAAATCGAAAAAACTAACCCTTGAACCGGTACCTTTAACCGAGCTTCAGCTTTGCCACCCCAGTTTGGGTTTCCCCAGGCCACAACCTGGCCATCTGCACGGACGGCAGCGAAGGCGTGGCTGGAGGCCGCGACGTGCTGTACGTCCTTCAACCTGCTTCTTTTCAGATTTCACATCTACCTTAACCTACCAAACCCTACTTTTTTGTAGGTTCTTATTATAAACGCTAATATGGACAAGGCCCTATGAAAGCTTCACATATAGTGACCCAGAAAGTTGGAACATGGCTTGAGGAGGATTCGTGCTAGGATCCCTTATAATTTTCCTTAAGGGCATGAGGAGAATGACGTTCCAACTTTCTGGCTTCTACTATAGGGTATTCTTTGGATACTGCCCTCACTCAGTAGCAGTTGGACAAAATTCTAATCTACACATTTAAGGCCCTTGATAGTAGCCGTATTTGACTGTTACTGAATTCGGGCAGCGCCCAAGGTATTCTCATTTAGGGTTTAGGGTTCGGAGCATAAGCTTTTTCAATGTTCCTATCAAGGGAAACAGTTCAGGGTTGAGGGATTAAGCTTTAGGGTTCGGGTTTGGGGTACGAGGCGTCCTCACTAAGGGCTCCTTTTTGAAGCTCCTTCTTTTCAGGGACTACTTGGAGGGTCGGGGGACTTAGTAAGTATTTACTATATAGAGTGATGGGTACCTTAATAGGGGCCCTAATTGGGGTTATGGTACATATAACTCTATAACTGCGCCTTTAAGTAACCAGGGAGAACAAGTATAAACTTATATTTCATAATGGTCCCTTTAAGAAAAATAATAAAGCATGGTACTCCAAAGCCCAGATAACATAACTACTTACTACTGTTGATGCTATGAATCCTGCATTACCTTAAGGACGCTAGACTATGGGAAGTCTAGTATATTCTTTGTTACGGTTGATGGACAAAATCCTGCACTACCCATAATAAGGAATATACCATAATTCCCATAGTTTAGGGTCCTTAGGGTACTTAAAGTAATGCAGGATTTTGTCCATCAGCCGTATGGGTAGTGCAGGATTTATATCATCAGCCGTAAGCCCCTTGACTTCCCAAGTAGGGCTTGGCATTACAGTAGAAGCCAGAAAGTTGGAACATGGCTTTAGGAGGATTAGTGCTAGGATCCCTTATACTTTACCTTAAGGGCACGAGGATAGTCATGTTCCAACTTTCTGGCTTCTACAAAACAAGGTTCCAGGCGCCCTTCCAGGATGGCGGCGGTTTCTTAGTTGCTGAGTACCCTGGGCCCCAAAAAAGGTTAACCTTCTGAATTATGTTAGAGTTTAGGGTTTAGGGTTTTTAGGGTTTTTGGGTTTAAAGTTTAGGGTTTAGGGTTCAGAAAACCCCAAAAGGTTAAAGGTTATCTGCTCAGCCACTAAGAAGTCAGGGCTTAGGGCTTGGGCTTAGGGTTTAGAGGCCGTGAGAATGTGGTCTGCCTGGGGGTCCCTAGATTTCAATCATCGTCACAATGTGATGAAGACGTATACCACCCGTAAAGGAACGCTTGTCCTTAAACCCTTACAAAGCAATAAACCTTTGATCCTTAAAACCTAAACCTGTCTGTCCAAACCCTACACCCTGAACCCTTAACCCTAAACCACCCTAAACCCCAAACCCTACACCCTGAACTCACAAGCTTCTGAAGCCTGCTTGAGCCTAATCAAAACCGATGACGTCGTCCGATGAGATCCCTGTTAACACGCAATCCAACTTTCAGAAGCCCCTATGTTGCAAGACCCGTATACATCTCGTCTAGGTCACTGATATAATTCCTACGATGGATTCAGACTTCAGGGTTTTGGATTTCAGGTCTCAAGGGATCTAAATGGGTTCTATGTGGTTCAGGGGTTTGGGGGACCAACACCTGGAACCACAGGGGAAACTAGTATGGGGATCGTACTCATTAGACTGGGACCGCAAGTATTCATGCGTATTTAGACGCATTTTTGGATGCAGGCTTAAAGCTGGGGTTTGGGACTTTGGGGGGGGACACGAATCTTATAGCATAAGCATATCTAAAACACAAGGGGATATAAACTGTTACGACCTTACTTGTTCAGACCTCTGTATGTGGCGCGAAGATGTACGGTTTGGGGTTCAGGGTTTCGAGAAACATTCACCCCTCGATTCCAGCCCGTGGCACTTCACCTCACGAAGTTCGATGCCCACAAGATCAACCCTGGGCCTATTTGAAGGTTCATGGGCAGTTCTAAGTAGGTTTCTACGTAGGATAACTGCAGTCATATTATAACCTGTATTATGCACCACCTAATAACCCCACTTTATGGCTGCCCATGAGGCTCCAATTCTGTCCCGAAATAAACTCCCACAGCTTTCAACGCATCCCTTTAGTTACGGGACCCATCTCCGGATTCACCTGAGATCTTGTGCTTTCGTCGAGCAGCTTGGCTTGCACTTGCGTACTGTCCTTGGCAGAACGAGGCTCCTGATTGATAACCCCGCATCCCAAAAATGAGGATTACAACCGGGGTCCTCATGCTAAGGCACATCAAGAAAAGTCTTTACTGATTAATATGAGGGCCTTAATAATTAGAATATGGTTTTGGGGCACATTATACTATACTTGAGAGTAAGGAACCCCAAAATAGTGTTGGTACCTATTTAGGCCCCTATATTAGTGGACCTGACCACGAAGGCCAGGGCGCTGTCTTCACACTACGAAACCACGGTTGATGATATAAATCCTGCATTACCTTAAGGGCCCTAAACCATGGGAATTATGATATCTTCCTTATTATGGGTAATGCAGGATTTATATCATCAACCGTAGTAACCGTAGTACGACTGCTGGTGGACAAAACGCAGCATTGCCTTAAGCTTCTTACGTAAAGGAGCTGTGGCATACCCAGGACATACGGTTGATGATATAAATCCTGCATTACCCATAATAAGGAATATACCATAATTCCCATAGTCTAGCGTCATTACAGTACAAGCCAAAAAGTTGGAAACCCCATAGCCTCAATCCTTACGAGTAATGTATAAGGAATCCCAGCACTATTTGGCCTCCATCCGGTTTCCAACTTTATGGGGTTTACTTGGAGGTTCATGGGTAGTTAAAAGTAGGATTATAAGTAGGATAACTATAGTTATAACCCATATTAGGGGACTTATAACTCCACTTATAACTACCCATGAACCTCCAAGTACTGTAGGGTAATGCAGGGTTTAGATCATCAACCATACAGAACCTTTCCTATGGTAGACGACCGATAGGAACAGCGGCCTTAAGCCTGAAGGGGCAGGTTCCATACTGTTCATGGACAAAATCCTGCATTACTTTAAGGACCCTAAACTATGAGAATTATGGTATATTCCTTATAAACCCTAAACCCTAATGACGCTAGACTATGGGAATTACGGTATATTCCTTATTATGGGTAGTGCAGGATTTTGTCCATCAGCCGTAAGGGACAGGAATTTTGTGAGGATGGGTAGTGTAGGAACCTGAGTAAGAAACCTTGGGCCTTTGTTAGGGTTCCTTATACGAATCAAATTGTTTTGGGGTTATAAGCCTAGGGTTTCTTAATCAGGTTCCTACATTCATGCTATACCCCTTGGTCTCACTTAGAACCATAATATCACGGCAGCAAGATCCCTGCTAAACCGTAAAGTGCCTCAAAAACCCTAAGCTCTTGCAGTTCCAAACCCTAGAACCACTCCACACACTCAAAGCGCTGAAAACCCTCAAGCGCTCTCGTTAAACATGCAAAAGCGCTGGACACCGTCAACTACTTCCGTTAAACATGCAGACAGTGCTTCAAAAATACACCAACCCTACGTAAACTGAACCAGCTATCTTTTGAAGCGTCGCAGACGGCTGACACAATGCAACATGCCCCTAACTACGGAATATACCACAACTTTGTACTAAGGATCCTCAACACGGACTAGTTCTCAGTGCAAGGATTGGGGCTTTCTGAGAGCGATAGCCACGGACTCGCACACACGCACGCACGCAAGCATGAGGATTCTACCTAGGACCTAGTGCTAGTCTAAAATGGGCCTCAACAGTTAGAAAATGTTGGAACAGGTCTTGGCGAACATAAGAGTACCATAAGGGAGCAACTTCGCTAAGTTTGGGTTCTCAGGGACTCTATAGGGGCATTCTGGAACAGCCAATTCTTGGGACCCTTACGTTGATGAGCTTCTTTAGAGGTGTGCTTGAGTACTCTTATTACCCAGTGATGACTAGTTGTAACCGAGGTAGCGACGGCTTACAATTCGAAGCAATCGAGTTTCGAGGCCTCAATACTAGTCTTGGCATGTATCAAAGTACTGGACATTGGGTACTTGGCACCCTTACATGTGGGGTATGCCGCACACTGAATACATGTCTTGATCTTACAACGCACCACTTCCTTCAGTAAACCAATCAAGTAAGGATATCCCGGCCTGAAACTGTTGTTTGAATAGCATTTCTTGTGTCAAGGTGCAGGATTCCTAAAACCCAACACTCTAAAGCCATCCTTGCTCGTAGAAACCTTGTAGAATAACCTGAGAACCACTCAACCCTCCAAGAAACTTTTCGAACTTCCTTCAGCGCCATTTAAACGCCCACAAACCTCTCAAAACATTGAAAGAAAACCATATAAACAAAAATGCCCTTATCAATAAGAAAACCATTACTATAAAACAGACTATAACATATTGACAAACCCCTTTCCACACAAAGACAAGACCCACACCCGGTTTCTTTGCGCACTGAGCCGCTCCTCCGCCATCCAAGGCCCCCCAGGTGCACACGGAGCCGTCGCGGCGCAGCAGCGCGAAGGCAAATGCCCGGCGGTTGGAGATGATCCTTCGGCTTTGAGGGGTTTGTGGTTGAGGGTTTGGCGTTTATTTAGGTTTGGAGTTTAGGATTTACGGTTGAAGGTTGAGGGCGTCGGGGCTTTAAAGTTTAAGCGTCAGGAGTATCGGGTTCAAGGGTTCAATTTTTTTTGGACTTTAGGAGTAGTCTAAACCTCCCGCTGGAGCGAACACTGGGACTGTGTGACTTGTTGCGTAGATCATCTTAGCACAACCCATCCAACGTGTTTCCAAGTAGGCATGTCAAGATCCTCAAAGGGATATAAAAGACTTCGGTCCTGCCTGTGAGAATAGGAGAGCCTTACTTACGGAATCATGGATCACCCTAAACCACTCTGGACCCGAACTCCCCGAACCTTGCTACACCCCCTAAACCCCGTAGCAAGCTCCATAAATCTCTAACAGCCACAGAAAAGCTACAGTAGAAGCCAGAAAGTTGGAACATCATTAGCCTCATGCCCTTGTCAGTAAAGTATAGGGAATCCCAGCATAAATCTATGTTCCAACTTTTTGGGGTTGACTACAAATGGCAGGGTGCCTGCATCGATGCACCGTGGCAGTCACCGTCTCGCCCGGCTGAATCCGAGCCTTTTTGTGGTGTTCTTTTCGGTTATGGGATTTAAGGCTTAGGGTTTAGGGTTTAGGGGTTTGGGTTCCGTGCTTGTCCAGTATCCTAGGTAGGGGAACTGAAGGTTAACTTTTGGGGTTATATAGGGATTATCTTAACCCTAAGCCCTAAACGCAAACAGGACAACGGTTGCCTACTCTAATACTAAGAGTTCAGGTGGTGGGGGGACGGGCGGGGTTAAGATCTTTCTGTTACTGATGCCTTCTAAGGCGATACAAGGGTTTCCATAAGGGTGTCAAAGTTTGTATGGGTTCCTAAAGGGATCTATTGCCGATTAAAGGCTTTTCGAGGTTCTACAAAGCTTCGATAAGGATTTTTCATGCATGCACCTTATATACAACACTGATGGCCTCTTATAGAAGTTTAAGCCCGATTTGAGAAAGAGTCTTCAATTACGGGCTTTCTGTTTTCTTGGGGTGTAGGGCTTGAAGGGCCCACACGCAAAAACCCGTCGGTTTAGGGTCATGGGTGTGCTGTCTCGGTGCCTCGGTGCCCGGCCTGCATGGCTAAAGCACCCGTACAGACGATTTCCTGTTCGGACACCCCAAGAACTGATACAGGGGAGAAGGTGACAACGATGGCCAACATCCTGTTAGTCGCCCATTCCACGAAGCAGAATGCCCCGCAGCTGAAAACATGCATCACACTGTGTTACGAAACTTCTTATGAGACTTGGGGAATTTTCTTCCGCTGGGAGATACCTGGAGGCTTTTGTGACTAAGTACTCCGACCTTAACTAGTAACCTCTGCAACACCCCATATTAATTTCTCAAGCCCCTCGAGCCCAAAGAGCATCCTAGCAACGCCTAAACCTTTCTGAAACCTCGCATAACACTTCGGAAACACCCAAGAGCCCACTTTTGAAATTCTTTCTCGTGACACCCTGAACTTCCTGAATGCTACATCTATTTTCCAAGTAGCACCTCCAAGTAAGGAACTTGTATTGCGCGCTGTTCAATTATCCGCGCCAGACAACAAAACATTCAAACAGATTACTACTTGGGAACCTAGGATAAATGACCAACCCCCATAATACCTATGCCAAACCCTGTAGTCAAAACCCATAAAATCCCGTACACCCCCCGTAAAACCATCAAAGAAACGCATGTGCCCTCCCAAACCATGGTTCTGAATCTCAAAAGAAGGCAACCAATAAACAACTCATAAAATGTGAAACAGTGGCTGGCAAGGAACGCGAAAGCAGCAAATAGTGAGCGAACAAAACACCCTTACAGATTCCAGCCACCTAACCCTAAACTCACCCCCCCTTCCCCCCTCACCCCTAAAAACCTTAAACCCTGAATTTAAAACCTTAAGCCAGATCCAGCCCTCCCTCCCCTCTCCAGAGACTCCAAAAGTCCTTAATTGAGCAATACGGGCCCCCTTGTGCGGTCGAGGTATATACATTCCTCTTCGAAGGTAAACCAGCATGTATTTGAGATCCCTAGACAGCAGAAACTATTACACACAAGGAGAGGCGCATAAGTAACCAAGAGCCTTGCCTTAAAGGGTGGTCTCGACTTGGAAGGTCAGGGGACCCGGTAAGAAAGGGTATAAGTACCTTCAGTGGGGTTTGTCCGTAAAAGTAACGACAACTACCCTACTCATATCCCTACTTACTATGGCAAGATAAGGGCCACATTTTTATGGGGACGATAAGTCAAGACTAATATAGTGAGCACCAGAAAGTTGGATGGTTTCGGGATGCTCAGCGCTAGGATCCCTTACAATATAATGATTGTACCTCAAGAGAATGTAGAGAATGTTGTTCCAACTTTGTGCCCTCTACTGTACAACATGGCAAAGCACGCAGCCCTCGATATGACCCATAATATACTGTTACAGGGTGACAGCAGGACCCAACTAACAGTCATTATAGTAACCCTAATCTTAGCCGCCTTTAGAACCAGAACAACAAAATATGTTTTTAAAAACTCCTTGAAGCTTTATTATGATAACAAAACATAATTCCTAAGAGCAGTAAAGTAATAGAAGCCCGTTAAAGAACCCGATGAGTCCCATATTATCTAGGGGCTGAGTACCCTAGCTAGCCCAAAAGAAGTCAACCTCTTCAATTATGGTAGCGTTTAGGGTTCTGGGGCTTTTAGGGTTTAGGGTGTAGGGCTATATAAACCCCAAAAAGTTAACGGTTACCTAGTCAGCTACTGAGTTGCTATGGGGACGTCAAGGGAAGTCTACTACCAGTCATCCCGACCCCCTAAACCCTAAATTCCGAAAGCCCTAAAACCTAAAGCCCTGAAGCCCCCAAAGCCCCCTAAACCCTAAACCCTACGTCATCCCCCCCCTTCCCTTTGCCTCGGTCAGGCTCTGCTCCGCCTGCAGGAGGCGTCCTCCGGGCTAGCATGCGGAGATGGCTCGGAGGGCTGCATAGCGTTTAAGGTTTTTGGGGTTTTATTTGTTTAGGGCTATAAGGTTCTAGGGTTTTAGGGTTTCAGGGTTTAGGCGTACAAAGCGACTAATTTCATCTGTCTCCTCCCGAGCTGGAACGCGTGTGTCATGCCATCGTGCACGCACTATTGGCGACTCCAGGGCCAATAATAGAGCCCATCGCTCCTGCGCCGAGAACCAAGCGGTCTCCCAACCGGGTGCCATCCGTCCCGCCTTGCTTTGAAAGGTTGCCCGAGGTTCTGCTCCTCCGTGGATATCGCAGTTCCCAGCCTGACCAGATTTCTTTTGCCACCTGGGCTTAGGTTGTGTTATGTCCCGAACCTTGGTCTCGGCAAATTCGTCATTTTCTCAATGTACACGTGTAAGGCTGCTTGCTAGCGGCTATAGCTTAGACTTTGGAGCCACCGTTGCGGCTCCTGCTACCTGGCCTGGTGCAAGTTCTCTTGGTTACAACAAGTGCCAGGCGCCAGACACAGTTGCACCCACACCCGGTCAACAGGAATGTCGGCGGTGGTACGACATCCACCAAGAGCAACCGATACTTCCAGCTGTTGCAGGCCTCGCACAAAGATCACGAGCATAACCTTGCCCGCGTAGTCGAGTTCCTTGCAGTTTCTGTTGGTTCCGTTCTACGAACGGCGCAGAGGTCGCAATGCAGATGTGCCTCCATGCTCACCGCACAGAGTGAGCTGTCTGAGATAGTCAGATCCACGCCGCATCACTGAGCGACAGGTTTCAGCAGTCTTGGCGAAGTACTCTCTGGCCTTGAGGACATTGGTTTTTAGTGCGGCGACGAACTCTACCATGCCCTGCTCGGACAGCTGCGTGCCGTCGCTGTATAGAAGCGGTGGCCTGCCAGGTTTACGCAGTCTGTAGGCCAAAATTGTAGTCGCCTCAATTAGACGCGACCTCGCGCATTCGCGGCGTCGAGCATTCGAACGCCGGCTTCCCAGTGGATGGCTGCATTGGCTGCGAGCACCTTGGTGAGTCGAGCTGTCGCTTCATTTCGTGATCGAGTTGGTCCCGGGGTCTGGCATCGTAGCAGGTCCTGATCATCATGATTCTGGGCACGTCTGAACGTTGCTAGGCACAAATTGAAGCCACCAGGTGCACAGCAAAAAAAAAATGAGAAAGGTGACTAAGCGGAGTTAGGCTGTACGGAAGCCACAGAGGTAGATAGTGCGGTCGCGTAGCTCGGCGGCAAACTGGGTGGCTTTCGAAACGTCCGTCGTTTGGCTCTTGAGATGAAAGCTGTGGAGCATCCCGCTTTTTTCGTTCTTATCCTCGGCTACGGGTCTCTGCATCTACTGGGACGCATGTCCGAATTTCACCCCTCAAGGAATCGACTCGCATTTTCTTCTCAACCTGGCGATCGGCCAGTTTGCTGATACAGCGGCATTGATGGGCATGTTTTTCCGCGTGCCGACTGCATCACAAAACACTTCATGTGTAACGCGCAAAACTTGCGAATTGATTGTTTGCCATCAAGGGGTTTGGGGTCTGTCACACTATGCTTGTAACAAGGAACCCCTCATACCCACACCAAAACCCTAAACCCTGTAGTAACCTCATAGATCCGTTGTAGATCTTGTAAATCTCCTAAACCCTCAACCCTGCAAAGCCGCCTCAACAACCCCGCTTTTTAATCCCCTTCTGTAACCCTTGAAAGGAACCCTTGCAGTAATAGACTACCCGCACCCAGAGAGCCCAATACCCCTTAATTAAGGAATATAGCTGAAATCATAACATGAAGCCCTATATAATTTAAGCCATGTTCCTTAATTAAAGGGTTATTGGGCTCTCCGCAGAATACCCGCAACCCAAGCTCTCCGTCTGCGCTGACCAGGGCATCCAGCGGAACAGCCAATGCTCGCTGAGCTGATCTGCGGAGCCTCGAAGTTCGGGCTGTTGCGTGTTTGGTGTTGCTTGGAGGTTCATGTGTAGTTATAAGTAGGCATATAAGTAGGATAACTACAGTTATGAGCTATATTAGGGGACTTATAACCCCACTTATAACTACCCATGAACCTCCAAGTGTGCTTTGTGCTTTTTGTGTTTGTTGCTTTGTTTGTTTAGGGATTAGGGTGTTGGGGCTTGGCTTTAGGGTTTGGGGTTTGGGGTTTAGGATTTAGGGGCTCACAGGGTTAGGGTAGTTTTATTACATGACTCTTCCTGAGAAAGGCTAGGGGCTTTCAATATCACCACAGCTGTTCTCCAAAGCTACCTTAAACTACCGAACCCTACTTTTTAGTGGGTTCTTATTATAAACCCTAATACGGACTTTTTGATTTTTAGGGACCCTACAAAAAAGTAGGTTTTGGTAGGTTAAGGTACTCTTTATAACCATGAACTACATTGCCGCTCCCAGGAGGTGAGTCGGGACGGCGCACCAGGTCCCGCCACAGCCCCCCTAGGGTTTAGGTGATAGCATTTAGGTGTCTAAGGTTTACCTTAACCCACCCAAACCTACTTGTTCGTAGCGTCCCTATAACACCCATAGTAGGGTTTATACTAAGAACCTCCAAAAAAGTAGGTTTTGGTAGTATTGAGGTGGGGTTTAGGGGTTTAGGGTTTTGGGCCCCGGCTCAACTTGGGTTGCAAACGGTTCGAAGTTGGCTTTGGCCGGGCAGGATTTTTGGAGTTCCGGGGGTACCCTTATTTTGGGGTCGAAAGGGTTCTTTAAGGGTTCCTTTAAGGGTTCGCTTAAGGGTTCTATAGGGGATCTATAAGGGCTTAGGGTTTAGGGTGCCCAAGATTTTTGGGAGTTTCTTAGGTGCTTAAAATAAGGATCCTACTATTTAGGGTACTATATTAGGGTACCCTTATTTTCGGAAACTCCCATTTTTGGGGTTCGTTGACGCCCGATGGTGTGGTCTCGACATCCCAACGTAACTCTCATGCTTTCCCCGCTGTCCCGTGCAAATTTTGCGGTGAGACTCGCGTTCTGCCTCAGTGTGGTGCGTGTTCTTGGGTTCCAATCGTGTCGGGTTCATGTGCTGGTTTGGGGAGCCTGAGAAGCGCTGGTATGGTTCTGAGGCATGTAGGGATCAGACTTCTATGTGTTACGGTTGATGGACGAAATCCTGCATGACCCTAAGGACCCTAAACTATGGGAATTATGGTATATTCCTTATAATGGGTAATGCAGGATTTTGTCCATCAACCGTATTCACGGCTTGGGGCCGACACCGGCATACATACGGCGACTATTGTTACTGTTTCCATTGTCTCATGTCTTGTTTTCCGCGCAGGCCTCAGGATTCACGCTGTTCAAGTTGCTCTTACCGTACCTGCTGAGTGCTTTCTGAAACTATGTGTTCGCACGCGGGTCACGATACAGGTCCGAACAATGCGATAAAATCGTTTACAAAAACGCTTGTAACGTTCAGAAGACCATACTAAACCGCTTAAAACCTTCTAAACATACTTACAAAGCCCTTACAAGAACCCGGAAAAGCAATCCGCACACAATCCTGATGCGACCTTCAAATATTCAAGCGTAAAGACTTTAAGATTTTCCAAGCCCTTGAGTACAAGAAGACAGGAAAGGCTGTCAGGTAGCTGCTTTACACAGCTCTCCGGAGGTGCCGTCAGCGTGACGCTCTGCCCGCTCAGCAGCGCCACATGAAAGGACAGTGACATATGGGTACTATTTATGCTGGATCATAAGGCTATGTATTATAGAGTTCGACATCGGGCTTATGGGCCTCTATAGGCTTCAAGCGACCGCCCTTGCAAACCAGATTAGGGTTTCCGGGCTATTCGTAGCGTCATCATGTACGGTCTGTGGGGGAATATTATACCCAGAGAGCCCAATACCCCTTAATTAAGGAATATGGCTTAAATTATATAGGGCTTCATGTTATGATTTACGCTATATGCCTTAATTAAAGGGTATTGGGCTCTCTGGGTATCGGGGCCCTTTGCATGTTACTTTTCGGGCTAGAGTAGGGGACTTAAGTTAAGAATTAGAGTAGGGTTTCGGGGGGTTCCATATTATAATTACAGTATGACATACCCCCAAACCCTATTCTAGTTATTAAGGCCCCTATATTACAGTACCATGTCCAAGAAAGCACTCACAGCTTCAGACAGGAACCGTGCTTTCTGGATGGTGGAAGTCAGAAACTCAATGCAGGCGCTAAGACTCCTATCAAGCCATCCAAAGCATATTACATAAGCCAGTACAAAACCCGAAACCGCATAACTCCCTGTCGTGCTCGCCGTTTAGAAGTCATACGCGGCAGTACCAAACAGTGTACGAACAGGGGTCTGGGAGGCGCACTACTGAAACGTCTGCCCTGAAGCCTAACGCCAAACCTCTTACATCCTGAACGCTATGATGGCAAACCCTCAGAACCAAATCGGCTGGGTGTTCTACAAGATTGTATGGGTTCAGTTTAAGGCTGCAGTATTCTTGGACAAATCGGGGTTGAGGCTTTGGGGGTAAGTCTCATGTTGGAGTAAACGGGCCAGGAAACGTGTGCTCTTTCCTTCCTAACCTGGTGCCTGCTTGACTTCTTGACTGTCAAAATCAGAGCGTGGAAGGTAAGCCTAAACCCCAAAGCCACAAAATGGCCTAAACCCCTGATCCCTCAGCTTCTCGCTCTATATACCTTAAGCACGAAGACCCATGTTCGGAAATGTACTAAGAATCTAGCTCCTCAGTTTTGGGTTAGAAACGAAAGCAAGTTCTGCTTGGAGGTTCATGGGTAGTTATAAATGGCGTTATTTGTCCCGGAATACAGGTTATAAGTACAGTTCTCCTACTTATAGCCCTACTTATAACTACTCATGAACCTGCCTTCATAGAACCCGTATAGATCCCTCAAAGGAACCCTATAAACCCTATTTAAAGTACCCATGAACCTCGAGGGCCTCAAACCGACCTCGGGGCCCGCGCGGCTTCGTGAAATCCTCCAGGATATTAATGGGCCTCAATGGACGCAGGAGAGAGCGTGAGAGGTGCATGCTCGCTCTCTCTCTCTCTCTATATATATGTATACATGTTTACATATATATATATATGTATGTATACATGCAATCTTCCGTGTATGTATGTATGCGTATACATGTATATACATATATATAGTGTGTGTGTATGTATATATGTATATGTATCTGCATTGCGTATACGTGTGCACGCACATCTACAGGTTTATACTTATACACTTGACACCTTTTGTCTTCCACACCGTTATCTCAGCATGAGGAATATGGAGAGGACGGTGATGGTGATGTTGCTGGGGATAGTCACGGTGATGGCAACTGGCGGTGCTGATGGTGGTGGTGTTGATGGCGAAGAAGAAGACTACCATGAGCGCGGAAGCGATGAACTGCATTTGTGCTGCCTGCTGTTACTGCTGCCGATGTGGATAAGTACGAAACTGATGATGAACAGATTGAATGTGATGATGATGATTAATATTGGTGAAGACCATTCTGTTGATGTGATAGTAATGACTTGGGGTAGCTGCTGCTGGAGCTGTTGCTTGTATCAGCAGGTTGATGAAGAGCGCGGTCATGCCAGCACCAGACACGTACCTTTGTGAAAACAAGCAGAGACAGACAGACGTTTAGGTTTTCAGGGTTTAGGGTTTAGGGTTTAGGGTTACCCTAAACCCTAAACCCGAAACCCCTAAACCCTAAACCCTAAACCTTAGGGTTTAGGGACAGACCGACCGACCGACGGACCGGCGGAGCCACGGACCCCACACCTGTCGCGGTTACCAAATTAAGTCGTAGGTTTTTTGTCCATTCACTTCTTGATGAGCCGTACTAAAGGTGAGAATAAAAGTAACAGTCATTAGTACAAAGAAGGATGCCTGCAAACTATATTGTAGACAGCAAATAGTTTCAGTGAGTAGTATATGATACAATAAAACATAGTCGATAGTACGAACTTATTCGCTCGGTCGCTTGGTTGGTTGCTTGCTTGGCCAGCTGACGGACGAACTCGCAGAAATTTCAAAAAACCACCGACACAACAGCTAAACCCCTAAAGCCAGGAGCCAGTAGAAGCCCCAATGCCGAAACCGTCAACAGAGCCATCGACCTCCCTAAACCCAGATGACAGCTCGTAACACCCTTATAGATCCCATAAAGGAACCCTTTTGATGGAGCCCGAACAGAACTCCTTCCAATCCAAGCTGGAAGCACATAAAGGAACCCTTTCAGTGAAGCCTTGACGGAGCTCTTGAACAACCTGAATAAAGAAATCCCATAAAGAAAAGAAACCCATGAGCCAAGAGGCAGCAGGATGGGTGTCGGCTTGACGTAGCGGGCGAAGTAGCCGAGACCCTTCTTGGCCAGGCCACCTTTTCGGGCTCTTGGGGATTTGAGTTTAGGTTGAGGGCTTCGGGTTTAGGGTTTAGTTTAGGGTTTTGTTTAGGGTTTGGGGTTTAGTTTAGGATTTGAGGTTTAGTTTAGGATTTAGGGTTTTTTTGAGCACCTATTCAGGGCTTGGGGTTTAGGGTTTGGCTTAGGGCTTCGGGCTTAGGCTTGTTCCTTTATGGTTTACTATTATCCTTTAAGGCTTCTTGGCAAGGCCATCTGGATCTCGGGGCATGGTTCTGGGTAGTATCGAGGCCTTAATGGTAGAATCTTGGCTTACTTCTGAACACCTTCTAAAAGTCAAACTTTTAGCCTCCTTATTACTATGGTTCATATAGAAACCCAAAAAGTTAAAGTCCTAAGAGCCAACCAGAAGAAGGCCAAGGAATAAGATTCCTTCATGGGTTGCTGTTCCCAAACCTTCCAAAATCCCTTAATTAAGGAATATACCTTAAATTGTAATAGGATCCCTAATATGATTTAAGGTGTATTCCTTAATTAAGGGATTTTGGAAGGTCTGGGTTGAAGGAGTCTGTAAAGGTCCATAATTGGAAGGGGATTGGCAGGGTCGGCTGCTTAGTCGCTGAGTTCATAAGCCCCCAAAAGTGTACACTTTTGGTTTCAAAGTGGGTAGTATTATCCCAAAAAGTGTAAAGTGGATCCACTCAGCTGCTAAGGCTGTAGTATAGTGATGTGGAGAGTATGGGGATATACTTAGCATTCTTCCGACCACTAAACTCGTGTTGCTGGTACATGGCAGTGGTAGTGTTGGTAGTGCTGGTGGAAGCGGTGGTAGCAGTCTGGTGGTGTTGTTCGTGTTGGTCGTGGTCGTGGTCGTGGTGGTCGTGGTCGTATTCGTGGTGGTGGTGGTGGTGGTTGGTAGGTACGTCGGCACGTAGGCGCGTACGCAGGTACGTGTAGGTGGGTAAGTAGGTAGTACTGTAGTATGGAGCAGAGGTCCTTCGTCGTGGTGGTGGTGGTGGTGGTCAATGAACACTTTGGCCAAATCTCTTAGGAAAAGACTCTGACACTGCACCCTTGAAAGCCCCAGAACTCGCCTCCGAAGTAGGCCAGGGAGGTGAGGAGGGAGAGGGCCACGGTGGTGTTGATGTTGTTGGTCGGGGCCGCCAACTCACCTGCCGGGATCTCGAAGAGCTTCCAGGGGATCAGGGCACCGGACCAGTTGCTCACGAAGATGAAGAGNAGGGAGAGGGCCACGGTGGTGTTGATGTTGTTGGTCGGGGCCGCCAACTCACCTGCCGGGATCTCGAAGAGCTTCCAGGGGATCAGGGCACCGGACCAGTTGCTCACGAAGATGAAGAGGAAGATGGTCGTCACAAAGGGCACCCAGGGCCTGTAGAAAGACTCTCCCAAGTTGTTCTTGGCGATGTCGGTGGTGAAGCCAAGGGCCATTTCCTGGAAGTTTCGGGCGCCGGTGGGAGCACCGAATTCGCTGACGGGCGCCTTGGCATTCCGGGCCACCTGCGCGCAGACGCTGACCATGCTGCGGGCCGTGAAGAGCCCGGCCGTGAGCAGCGTGGACCCGGAGAACGCGCCCGGCACTGCCGCTGCCGTGGCTGCTGGGGCCGCCAGCGACGCGTGGCTCTGCTCGCCAGCCGCAGCGCCCATGGGCCTCACAGCGCCGCGGAGCTCCTCCGTGCGCAGCTCGGCACCGGTGCCTCGTGGGGCGACGAAGCCGCGGGCGGCATGGAGGGCCAGGCAAAGTCCGGCGGCTGCGGCCGCGCCGCGCAGGAACGCCGATCGAGTGCGCGCCATGNTGCGCAGCTCGGCACCGGTGCCTCGTGGGGCGACGAAGCCGCGGGCGGCATGGAGGGCCAGGCAAAGTCCGGCGGCTGCGGCCGCGCCGCGCAGGAACGCCGATCGAGTGCGCGCCATGTTTTGCCTCTAATTTTCGCTGGCTCTGCAGGAGGACTTCGACACGGAAACTGCGGCGGTGGGTTCTTGATTCAGGCTAATTATAACATAGCTTTATAGGTTACCAGGAGTTCACGCCTTGTCGGTGACCGGGCCAAAGCCTTCCAGAACCCCTCAGCGTTTCCCGGCTAAATTTTGAGGTCTCTCAGAAACAGCTTCTTAATTCCTAAAATATTAAAAAGCTGAAGACCCTTCTACATAAGTATTCGAGTAATATTTTGTTAGGGGGGGCCTTACTTCTCAAATTCCCGTTTTTGGAGATCAGCAATGTCCTCATATTCGTCGGCTTAGCCTGATGGCCGCCACGCGTTGTAAACAGTGGTTGCAACTCATATGTTGCTGTATGGCGATTGACCGAGTATCCGTATCCTAAATGCTGAACCCCAGCACCTAGACCCGAAACTCCACAACATACGGTGCCTTGATGACGAGAACAATGTTTGGGGCCTAGTGGAGTATAACCGTTGAGAGGCTTGTCAAGGGATGTCAGCGCTGTTGTCGAGACCTCTAAATACTCATATTTTTGGGAAAGGCTGCTCATAGATCAGGCACCTCAACCAGTCTGTCTACTTACAGGACTTAGTCAGTGAGTGGATAACCGTACTTGGGGGCTATAATTGACAAAGCTAATTTCCTTACTTCCAACCCCACTGATCTTTGAAGGAGCTTTGCTTGGGAACCTCTTTGAAGGACGGCCCTTCCAATACAGGGGCCGTAACTACAATTTCGAACAGGGCTTTGGGCGCTATTGTTGTAGAAAGTCTGCTCCAGTTATCCGACCCCTACACACAAATCACCCTAAACCCTGAATACATCCCTAAACCCCATGTTGTATTATGCATTCCTGAGCTGCAGCCCTTAGTTCTTTCATGCGCTGGCAGGGATGCACACCCTAAACCCTAAACCGTTCTGGGACGAAACCCTCGGGGTCCATGTGCCCAAACAGGTTCGTCGTCGTAGTGGCAGCAACCATATGGGAGTTTCCGGAAATTGGGTACCTTGTTCCGGGATCCTTATAATAAGGATCCTACTATTTGGGGTACTATATTAGGGTCCCCTATTTTCGGAAACTCCCATATAGGAGCCTCTTGTACGGCATAAGGGTCTACTATCTAGGTACACGGACCTTCAGGGAAGCTAAGCAGCTTTTGGTACGAGCATTGCACGTCCTCCAGTGGTTCAAAGTGGCAATGTAGGGGTCTCCAGAATTAGAATAGGGTTTGGGGGTATTACAGTATAGTTATAATACTGCTGATGGACAAAATCCTGCATGACCCTAAGGACCCTAAACTATGGGAATGATGGTATACTCCTTATAATGGGTAATGCAGGATTTTGTCCATGAGCAGTAGGGAACCCCTAAATCCCTCTTCTAACTATTAAGGCCCCTACATTATCGGCTTTTGAAGCTGCAGCCCTGAAACCTGTCGTTCTTTAAACTTGAGCCAAAAGCAACTAACTACTTGTTCGCGAGCTTTAAGTTTAGGGTTTAGGGTTTAGGGCTTAGGGTTTAGGGTAAGATATATCATACTGCAATTGCACTGGGAAGTTTTTAGCAAGATCTCGAGTAACATCTACTAATTCTTCAAGCCCCTATCGCCTACATATATATTGTGAGGTTAAAGAAGTTCAGTTGGACCAAGTCGGACTAGGAAGAGGTGAAACAGCCGCAGGCAAGGCACGCGATGAGAAGGAAGCCACGAAATCGCAGAGTTTAGGGTTTAGGGTTTCAGAGTTTAGGGTAAGGACTGATAAAGTTTGGGGCGTAGGGTCAATTAGTCAGGTGCGCGTAAATCTACTTGTTCAGTCCCCGGACAAGTACCGCAACTCCAAAGACCCTCACAACAACCTTTTTGACTGCAGCCAGAATACCCATGAGAACCCTATAATGTAAGAACCTGATTAAGAAACCCTGGCCCTATAACCCTCAAATAGTAGGATTCAGAAAAGGAACCCTCATGAAGGATTACCCCGAACGAAGAACCCTTGCAGACCATGATGCTCTAGAGCCGGCTTTGAAAGCAATCTGGTGTAATGTGGGGGCCTAAAATAATTCGACTATGGTTCCTTTCAGGGTTCCTTGTAGAGGGTTCTGTTTGAGGCGCAAAAAGGGGTCCGGGCCAGGAGTCTTTACAATTACAATTGGGTTTTGTGTTGGCCTATACTAGAAGCCCCTTACAGGTGGGTAGTTCTTCTTCCATAGTACTCCCATAAGACCCCCTTTACCTTATAGAAGTGGTATGGGAGGCTTATGGGAAACTACCCACCTAATAACTACCCACCTNGGTGGGTAGTTCTTCTTCCATAGTACTCCCATAAGACCCCCTTTACCTTATAGAAGTGGTATGGGAGGCTTATGGGAAACTACCCACCTAATAACTACCCACCTGTAAATGGCTTAGATATACCGTATTTAAAATAAGGAGCCCCTAAATAAGGACAGTATTGGTACCGGCACATATTCATGCTTCTATAGTAGCCTTGGGCTTCCGTTTCGGATGTAAGAGATCAAAGTCATATAAGGCTTCAGAAAAAAGGGGCTCGAGTTCAGGGTTTCAGTTGAAAAGTTCAGGGTCTAGCTGGGGATCCAAAAACCCATTGTTTTAGGGATTATACCCTACCTTAACCTACCAAACCCTAACTTTTTTGCAGGTTCTTATTATAAGCCCTAATATGGATTTTATAGGGACCCTACAAAAAAGTAGGTTTTGGTAGGTTAAGGTATAATTAGGGGCTTATAACCTGCTATTTTCTAAGGTTTGGGGATACAATGGATTTCCAAAGCATGTGCGTGTCCAGGACTTTGCTCTCTTGGGCTTTAGCGTTTCGGGTTTAGGGGTCAGGATTTAGGGTTTAGCGTTTCGGGGCGGTTTAGGGGTTAGACGCGTGGCTCAGGTCTCATCGTTTGCACCTGCTGATGTACAAGCACGTTGACCTGTCTTGAAGCAGCCTGCTTTACAGGCATGCTCCCTGTTGCCCTAGACCAAAACACCAAAACCCTAAACTGAAGTCCTGGACACTGAAACGAAATACACCCCACAGATTTGCAAGTTTCCGCACCCTAAACCTCTGAAGCCCTTCATCCCATCGTACAACTTGAGAGGTCGTGGATGAATCTGGGATCTACTTGGAGCTTCATGGGTAGTAGTATAGTAGAAGCCAGAAAGTTGGAACATAATTATCCTCATGCCCTTAGATTAAAGCATAAGGAATCCTAGCACTAATCCTCCTAAAGCCATGTTCCAACTTTCTGGCTTCTACTGTAGGTGGGCTTGATAAGCCCCCTTATATAGGCCATAACTATAGTTATCCTACTTATAGAACCCTAAATCTCCCCAATCCTCAACCCTGAACACCTTAATTTCCCCAAACCCGAAATCACTAAAACCAACCGCCTATAGTTAACCTACTTATGAAACCTTGACATCCCAAATCCTAAACCCTGAATACCTTAGCAATTCATAACCCTAAATCACGAAAACGAACCAGCACGGTGCCAAGGCCTACTCTTATGGTCCCTTTTTGGGTCCTTAATATAATACGGCACCTAATATTTAGGGTACCCCAAAAAGGGAACATAATTTTGACAACTACCCGTGTGAAGGCCTACTCTTTGCTGGGCACGGGCCACTCCAGGGACTCCTCTTCGCTGCTTCCTGCGCTGTGGGGAGGTCTTCAGCTAGGGTTTATAAGGAGTTTAAGGGTTTAGGGTTTCAGGGTTAGGGCTAGGGTCTAGGGGTTTAGGGTTTAGGGGTTTAGGGTTTTAGGGGTTCAGGGGTTTAGCTACTTGCAGGTTCATGGGTAGCTATAACAGCTATAAGTGGAGGTATAAGTTATAAGGGTTCAGGGTTCCTTTTCAGGGTTTCTTGGTTCTATAGGGTTTGGGGAGTAGGGTAGTTATAAGTGGGGTTATAAGTCCCCTAATATGGGTTATACCTATAGTTATCTTACTTATAACACTACTTATAACTACCCATAAACCTCCAAGGAGGGTTAGGGGTTTAAGGGTTTACTGATTTGGGGCTTCGGGGTTTAGGGGTTCGGGATCTAGGGGTTTAGGGATTGAAGGGTGTCGGGTCTCGTTTCTTTTATTGAGTGAAGGCTTTTAGATTTTCCTGGTGCAGGAGGGGTTGGAAGATTTTCGACAAGATCTTGACGCCCCCTGTATTAGCGAGCAGAACCAGTGATCTTCGCCAGGCAAGTAAGCCTTTGTACCCCAAGAAGGCCGTATGTTGTCAAGGAAACGGTAAGACAGGGATTTTCTGGGCTTGGGGTGCCTCAGGAGGGGCTGCCCTAGACTTGATGGCCGTGGTCTTGCGTACCTGGCGACGGGACCAGGCGCTCATCTCTTCAGCTTCGCATGGCCGGAGGAGAGCCTGTGCCCTCCTCTTCCTCCTCCTCCTCTGGGGCCCAGAGAGCCCCTAATCCCCTTAATTCAGGAATATAGCTTAAATCAAAAGATGAAGCCCTATATAATTTAAGCCATCTTCCATAATTAAGGGGTGTTGGGCTTTCTGGGGGGCTGGACCGGAGGAGGCAACGGAGGGGCCGCCGAGGAGCTGGCGTTTGGGTCCCCAGCGCTGCTGCTCGAGGACTCGCTGGAAGACTCCTCCTCGTCCTTAGGCAGAGGCTCCCCTTGCCTGGTGAGGTTTACGGTTAAGGGTTTGGGGTATAAAGATAAGGCTTCAGGGTCCTAGGGTCAAGTTTTAAGGATTCCGCTCTTGACTGGTAGAATGATCTTCTAGGTACTTTTCGCAATTCATTGTCGTTGTGTTTGCTGTCGCAAGAGCAGCAACTTCTCTTCTGGCCTGCGCAACTTAAAGACTACCTGCTCGACATGTCTGAAACTCCGTGAATTGCCTTCCTCTGTTATACCACTTGCAGCGCATCAGACAAGACCATGGCCATATTTTAAGTTATTGCATCAGCATCTGTCTGTTCTTTTTGCTTCACTCTCGTTGCCCACATCTCAGAGTTCGACTCACTAGAAGTAATGACCCGACTAACCTGTATGTGAAACCTGTCCCACTTCTAGGAGCACATGCAACCTCAGCCCTAAAATCCCAACCCCCACACCCACCCTCCCTGCAAGTGGCCATCACCACCGCTCGAATCCCAAACCTCTTTTGTGAAATACCATTCCCAGAGAGCCCAATACCCCTTAATTAAGGAATATAGCTTAAATGATAAGATGAAGCCCTATAGAATTTAAGCCATATTCCTTACTTAAGGGGTATTGGGCTCTCTGTGTTCCTACCTCAAAACTGACGGCCCTCCCCCCAAGCCCTGAACCCCAACCCCTCGCCCCCTGCCAGCCCCAAACCCTACAGTAGAAGCCCAAAAGTTGGAAACCCAATAGCCTCAGTCCTTAAGAGTAATGTATAGGGAATCCCAGCACTATTTGGCCTTAATCCGGTTTCCAACTTTATGGAGTTTACTGTNTACAGTAGAAGCCCAAAAGTTGGAAACCCAATAGCCTCAGTCCTTAAGAGTAATGTATAGGGAATCCCAGCACTATTTGGCCTTAATCCGGTTTCCAACTTTATGGAGTTTACTGTAAACTATAAACCCTCAACCCTAAGACCTAATGTAGGGGCCTTAATCGTTACCAACACTATTTTGGGTGGTCCTTATTGTAATAACTATAGTATCATATAACCCCAAAACCCTATATAGTCTAATTATTAATTAAGGCCCCTATATCATAGTACCGTTATAGTAGCCCTTATACTAACCTCTTCAAAGGGTCCCAAAACCCTATTCTAACTATTAAGGCCCCTACATTGCCCCTACGAAGCTGAAGCCCTGAATGCTGAGGCTTGCGCTGCCCGGCCAGGCAGTGTAGACCTGGTCTAATGCAAGGGCCTTACTCATCAAAATAGGGTTTCGGGGTATCTGAAACTACAACTATAATGATTGTATAAGTAGTTATTATTGTGTATAGGGGCCTGAATAATTAGAACAAGGTTTTGGGACCCATTATGCTATTTTTTGAATCAGGAACCCCCAAAGTAGTAGCGGTAATTATTCAGGCCCACTAGTCAAATAGGGCTTCTCTAGAGGGTTACTTCAACTGAGCTTTTAAGTAAGAAAGTATAAACTTGTATTTCATAAAGGTTCCTCTAAGAAAAAAGTATTAAAGTATGGTACTCCAAAGCCCAGTCAAACGCGGTCCATCAGGGCTCATAGAGGTCATCAACAGGGGCTTGTCGAGTATAGGGGTCTGGGCCTCACTAGAGAGAACCGAGCTCCTTTAATCTGAGGGTTCCTGTCGAATTTCGGACTTACTTTAACCTACCAAAACCTACTTTTTTTGTAGGTTCTTGTTATAAACACTAATATTATGTGATAGGGACCCTTTACGAAAGGTAGGTCTTGGTGGGTTAAGGTAGGGGTGTAGGAGTTTAGCGTTTAGGGTTTAGGGGTTTAGGGGTTTAGGGCTTAGGAATGCAGGCTAAGGGTTGCCTGGGCTAGGGATGGGTTGCTTAAAGGGATCCCTTATCGGGGGACCCTTTAAGGGACCCTTTTAAGCGTTCCCCTTGAAGGCTTCTCCTAAAGGGTTCATTTAAGGGTTCTCTTCAAAGGTTCCCTTTAAGGCTTCCACTACAAGGAGCCCTTTAAAGGAGCTTTTGATTCAGGATCGAAGAGAAGCTGTCGGCAAAAGGCTGAAATGCATGATAGAGGTGGAAGGATGTGAACACGGTTCAGGCTTTTGTTGAGGATCCCCCTGACCCCTTGCTACAGTCCGAGTACCTGGTAGGTAGAGCCTAGGGTTACGGTTTGGGGTATTGTTCATCCTTGAGAACGTCTTACGATAGGGACGACTATTAACCATTAGCCTGTTGCTCCATCTTACATTTACTATGCGGACATCGACGGCATGGACTGGGGTGTCGTTGTCATGATAACGGCCATACATCTCCAGCTAACCTACCGGCGCCCTATAGACACTCACCGAAACACCAATTTTCACTTCCTACACCACAAACCCTAGAAGACAACGGCTTCTAAACCTATACTCATACTCATACCGTTATCACCAAGCGCAAAACCCTAAACCCAATCCGAGATGGATTCGGCGACCATCATCCGTCCGGCTGCACAGTGTGCATGCAGCCTGCCGCTTCGGCAGCGTCAGGTCTTAGAAGAAAGTTGTCCAGGTTGCTAGGAACGCCTGCTGATCTGGTCCAGGCGGACTGTTGATGCCTTGGCGTGCCCCTGCGGCTCGCAAGGCCTTGTCGGCTGTCTGGCGACCCAGACAGTCTTGGGATGCAGCGTAGGGTTCTGAGCAGCTTTCGATGTTTGCAGGACGACTGTAACCGTCAATATCGATGTCAACCAAGGCTTTGTGAGGTTTTGAGGGTGTTTTACGTTGCTTGTGACTCACTGAAGCAGAGACTACGGCCGGAAAGGAGGTTCTGCTTTCAGCAAATCCACCCTGCAACTCAACGCCAAAAGCCCGGAGCCCGAAGCCTCCTGAACCTTACACCCCAGACCCGAAACCTCTATGGGTATACCTCCTAAGCCCTAAACCCGGGCCTCAACCCTAAACCCCAAATCCCTCTATATGGGTGGTTGTGAAAATTAGGGTCCCTTTTTGGGTCCTTAACATAGTACGGCACCTAATATTTAGGGTACCCAAAAAGGGACCATAGTTTTGACAACCACCCATATAGTGCCCAAGAAGAAACTGCGCCAGGGGTACCGATTGGGAGCGTGTCCGAAGGCGGCTCTTGGCGGAAGCCTCACAGCTAGCCCGAAACCCAAACTGAAACCCTTAAACCCTAATCTCCCATAGGGCGCGTTCGTTCGGGATTTAGGGTTTGAGGGCTTAGGATTTCGGGTTTGGACAGCAGTTTGAGGGGTTTGCGGTTTGCGTTCAGGTTTTAAGGTTTTTAACCCCCTAACCCCTACAATACCTATCTACTCTACTAAAAGCCCGCATAAAACCCGTATAGAACCTTTATAGCACCCTTCCCCGAGCCGAGACCTCAAGCGGCCGGGGTGTTCGGCGACGATGTCTAGGACCACTTAGGGAACCTAGGGTTCTCTGTAGGGTTGAGGATGCCCATTGAGTAGGAATGGAAAGGGATACTTGGAGGTTCATGGGTAGTTCTCCCTAAACCCCTAGATCCCTAACCCCTAAACCCCGAAGCCCCAAATCAGTAAACCCTTAAACCCTCCTTGGAGGTTCATGGGTAGTTACAAGTAGGGTTATTAGTAGGATAACTATAGTTACAACCCATATAAGGGACTTATAACTCCACTTCTAACTACCCATGAACCTCCAAGTAGGGCTTATAAGGAACCCAGGATCGCAAACCCCGCGCGCAAAACCCTTTTATCCCTAAACCCAAAGTCCTAAAGCAGTTAAATTCCTAACACTTACGTACTTGTCCAGTACCCTGGGAGAACTAAAGGCTAGCCTTTGGTATTACATAGGGTTTAGAATACCCTGAAAGCTTATGGGATACCTACTCTACTACGAGCAAGAACCTAGGTTCCCCAGTAGCCCCCCTACGAGAAGGGTACCCCCCAATGTAGTAAGTGTACCCTTTTCCTACCAGTATTACTAGTGTTTACTTCTAATAAGGGAAGTCAAAACGAAAAAAGCGCAAAAGGGGTACCACTGGCGAACCTTGTAGATCCTAAACCCCATATAGATCCGGTATAGAACCCTTCAAGGAGCCGTTTCCTGGGAAGAGCAGAAACCCAAAAACCCTTTACCAAGAGACCAGAACCCTGAATCCTGCTCACGCGAAATCCCAATTCTTTCAGGTTTGGGGTTTAGGGCGTAGGGTTTGGGTTTGGGGTTTAGGGCGTAGCTCTCTTCTTCAACAACCGGGCCCCAAAAAGTTCAAACTTTCTAAGATAGAGCTAATATATAAGGCCAAAAAGTTTAAAGTTCCCCCGTTCACTATCTAAGGTAGGGTTGGGTTTGGGGTCTAGGGGGTTGGGTTTGGAGTGTGGGTTTGGATTTCGGGCTCAGGGGGTTTCGGGCTCAGCGGGTTGTTGATTTAGGGAATTCCCTATAGGCTTAACTAAAACACCACCAACAGGATCTGTTTTGCAACGATCCTTGCAATAAGCACTGTTTACTGAAATGAAAGCACCAAATCCTAAAACCTTAAAACAAACGAAAGAAACAAGGTCCTCACAAAGCCCTAAACAGATACCCAAACTCATACTTCATATGACGACCTCTTGATCGAAACCGCCCACCCTTCAACCTCAAAACCAAGAGGCAGTGGATTGAACAGAGAAACATTTCTGAACAACGAGCAATCCGAGTAGAAGCGCCATTACGAGAAACAAACACAGGACACCCTCTAAACACTCGCAACACCTCCTACGAGACTAAGCAATTACCATAATAAAACAGACTTGTCCGTCCAGCATGGTACGCTTAAGGAACCACGACTTGGTTTTGCGGAATGTCGATAAATCTTATATTACAATTTGTTTTACAAAAAGAATGATCAACCAATAGACAAAAACATGACTCAGTAAATAAACTGGTAGGCTCAACACACATGCATATACAGGCCTCTCTCTCTCTCTATGCATACAAATATTCATGCAACTCTCTCTACATGTACATATAATATATCTATATATATACATACATATATATATAAATACAGACATATACCTGCCTATGTATGCATAGAGTAATTGTTTACACACATGTATGCACAACACACACGTAGATACTTCCAACCCTAAACAAGAAACCCCAGCCACTGACCCCTCAACCCTAAACCGCCCAAACCCTAAGAAACGCTGAGCCCGAAGAAACCAGGACGCGCTGAACCCTAAGACCCTACCTCGAAGCCACTACTTGGAGGTTCATGGGTAGTTATAAGTAGACTTGTAAGTCCCCCAATATGGGTTATAGCAATGGTTATCCTACTTCTAACCCCAGTTATAACTACCCTTGAGGCTTACCATAATAAGGAAACCATATTATTTACTGTAGACCATCACGTTCATATCTGTGAAGCCTGGCAAAAGAAGCATGCCAAACCTCGATGTCAGCTATAGATCCCTACTTTGGTATCTTGAATACAATTCCCCAACAAGAACCCAGACTACACCCTTTGAGCGCGGCCGGCCTTGGCCCCAATCGCAGTTTCCTCGGAGTGTCGGCGACGTGGAGGGGCCGCCGAAACTGCCGAAGGCGGGGTGTCGGTTTACTGCCTTACGGTTCTGTGCTTTTGTTATTGGTGTTTTTGTGTTTAGGGTTTAAGGGGTTTTAAGAGATTTCGATGGGTTTAGGGTTTGGTTGTCTTTGGTTTCAGAGTTTCTTGTGGAGACGAGGCTTGGTTGGGTATGGAACCCTCGTAGTAAACCGCCCTCAACCAACAGGTTTTGGAGCACTATCTCCCCAGTAATCCCCTGATTATACAGGTACCCTCTTTCCCAACTTTTTAGTCTTAACAAGGGAATTAAAAAACTAACGTGCAAAAGGGTACTGCTGGGAACCTAGTCATGTGCTTCTTAGCACCATTATGGAAACCTTAAGGAAAATAGCTAATATGGGGGCCGTAATAATTAGAATGGGGTTTTGGGTTCCTTTGCAGTACACTTGTAAGAAGGAACCGCAAGGATAATATTGGCAAGTATTTAAGCCCTTTTTGTCGAGACGGGAGAAGCCATTATGTAAAGAACTTGAAAGGTCCGGTCCACGTCCCCCTTGGAAGCCTCCAAAGGTGGGATGCAGGTAGCTAGGATCGAGGGCCTCGTCCCCAAAGATGGACTGAAGTTCAGAGTCGTGCTCGATACGTTGCTCTTTCATGCTCCGATCATCGTATTCTTCGTAATCGAACACGCCTTTCTTGCCGACGGACACCCAAACTCCTTTCTGAACCTCCCCCATCATGTCGAGCTCCTCGACTTTCGAAGGGTCCCAAGGCCCACCATGAAGTTCCGGATCCCACATAAGCCCCCCAAAAGTGCACACTTTGAGTTTTATAGTGGGTAATATTATCCCAAAACGTGTAAAGTGCCACTCAGCTACTAAGTGTAGTAGGGCTACACGTACCCCAAAACACAGAACCCTGCTCCCCCAATACGGGTCATACTGGCCATCCTAAAGACAAGGCCCTTCAATGGGTAGTTCTCTAAATGAAGGCGGCGCCCCGATAAAAAGGACCCTAAAAGGGACCCAAATTCACAGAACTACCAAAATGCAGAAAGTGTTTAAGTTAGGGATCTACAAAGTGTTTAAGTTAGGGATCTACAGGACGCGTCTTGTTCCAAAATTAATTCTGATGATACCGTTAAACCGTTGAAGGATCAAGGGACTTAGTAAGCAAGGACATAAGTGCCTTAATTGGGGACATACAAATCCAAATAAGCCTGAACCCAAATGTGATGATGCGAATCCAAATACCCCTAAGCCCTAGGATTTAGGGTTAAGCCGCGTTAGGATTTACGATCATCCCCGCCCTCCTCCCAAAGACAGCAAGGCACTATCAATTCCGTGTTCCCCTTGCTTACCGCCATCGTCCTGCCCCCCGCACCACGCTACAATCTACAACAATCTTTTCTACAAACCTACCGATTAGTGCATATTATTATG
>BGNK01000834.1:148853-189606 GCA_003297005.1 Symbiodinium sp. clade A Y106 | reverse complement strand
ATTATTTAATTCCCGGGGTCCAGACACACTGGAACACCATATGGGGTCTATTTGGCAGCTGGCGCGTGGAGTCCTGCCAACACACACACATCCAGCTGCCAAATAGACCCGGTTTAAGCTACACACGGGGGGGGGAGGACTGCAATCTTGCAATCTTGCACCGCTTGGAAAGCTTGAACGAGTAGTAGTAGTAGTCGTCGTCGTAGTAGTAGTAGTAGTCGTAGTAGTAGTAGTAGTAGTAGTAGTCGTCGTCGTCGTCGTAGTAGTCGTAGTAGTAGTAGTCGTCGTCGTCGTAGTAGTAGTAGTGGTAATAGTAGTAATGGTAATAGTAATAGTAATAGTCATAGTCATAGTAACAGCAATAGCAGTAGCAATAGGAATAGTAATAGTAATAAGTAACAGAAAAAGTAATAGTAACAATTAGTAATGGTAATAAGTAGTAGTAATAGTAATAATTAGCATTGGTAATAGTAATAGTAATAGAAATAGTAACAGTAACAGTATTGGTAATAGTTTTTGTTGTAGGAGTCCAAAAAGATCCTCAAGGAAGCTTGGGCCCACACCCTCCAGCATGCTGTAGGCCATGAGATACCTTTTACTTGGGGCTTCGGCTTCTGCGTTTAGGGTTTAGGGTTTAGGGTTTAGGGTTTAGGGTTTAGGCTTTCTGAAGGCCTCAACCTGCAGGAACACAATCGCAACATCTGCCGCTCGGGCGGATCCTTAAAACCCTGACAAACTCCCCAACCCGGAATCCTCAACCCTCCTAAGCCCTAAACCCTAAACCCTGAACCCTAAACCCTAAACCCTAAACCCTAAACCCTAAACCCTGAACCCTAAACCCTGAACCCTAAACCCTAAACCCTAAACCCTAAACCCTGAACCCTAAACCCTAAACCGAAACATTAAACCCCTACACCCCAAACGTCAGGAACGATCGGCGCGTGACCTTGGGGCAAAGTTCGCTGCTCAGGGAGAGAATTCTCGGGTCTGGACTTTGAAGTAGCGTTTAGGGTTTAGGCTTTTAATTTCATAGCAGCTCCTTTCAGGAAGAGGCCCAGAACCCAGGCTTGGACCCCAGAGGCAAAAGCCCCCAAACCTGATCTCTTTAAGCGCACGATTACCCTACATGCCAAGCCCCTGAACCTGTGAGCCTCGACCCCTAAACCCTAACATAGTTGCTGAGTTCATAAGCCCCAAAAAGTGTACACTTTGAGTTTTATAGTGGGCAATATTATCCCAAAAAGTGTAAAGTGTATCCACTCAGCTACTAAGCTAAACCCCGAAACCCTAAACGCACCCCCGAAACCCCTAAACGGTAAACCCTCAACACCTAAACCCCTAAACCCTCTCTACCAATGAATAGTTGAACCTTACTGGGGTTGTGTCGTGATCCTGTGGTTTTGAGGTTCCTGAATCCTCAATCCTAGTTCCTAAATCCCAGCTCTTGAACTTGTGTTCCTAAGGTCCTGAATCCTAAATTCTAGTTCCCGAAGCCTAACCCTGGGCATCAAGATAGCCCAAAAGCCTTATATAGTATGGTCTTTGGGCCCAAATGCCTTAATATATGAGTCCTTAGATTCCTAGGGCTAAGAGCTTGTTCCTAAATCCTAAATCTTTGCATCTCAGGATTTCAGCAATCCTTTCGTGTAGGTCGAGGAGTCTGAGGAGTTGAGGGGTTTGGGTCATTCGGTTTTTGGCGAGCCGGGAACCAGTATTTGGGATGTAGGAACCAGGATTTAGGCTTCAACCAAAAGAATAGGTTTGGGCACACATGAACAGGGATTCTGGGAGGGTGGGGTGATACTAACTACATTTGTGGTACACAGTGGGCTTAGAGGGTCTAGGGCTTAGATGGTGCTTGTGACGACGATGGCGATGGTGAAGACAGCAACGACGATTGCTATCAGGGGCAGGGTGACAAGTTCTGGAACAGAAAGCCCAAGACGTCTCAGGTATCAGATGCAACCTTAAGCTATGGACTCTGATGTGTTGATGTTGTGACTACTGTAGTGCGTACTGCTGCTAACTAGACTACCGGCGGTGGCTGGGGTTTCGAAGAACTCCAACGTGTGGAACATTCCGGGCCTCGTGCAACCTTTGGAGTCCGTTGCAAAATCTAACTTGGTACTACTACACCAACAGAGCTTACTATGGAAGCCTAAGCAATGAAATTGGGGTAAACCCTAAACCCTAAGACGTGAAAAGTTTAAGGAATCTAGGGCTCCATACTGTGACTATGAACAGATCAGAGAAACCCAAGGCTTGAAACTGCTAATCCCTAGACGCCCTAGATAGTAGATTAATTTCTGGCATAGTACAAGCAAATGAGTTTCTGGCGAATTATTCCCCTTATACTCCAGCCCAAACTCTCGATTCTTGGCTGTTGCGGTTGTCTCGGGAGTCGGTGTACGGCATGGTGGTCTTTGGCTTGGGGTTTGAAGATTCGGTTCTGAATTTCGTGTTTGGGTTTAGAGTGTGGCGTGTTGGTGTAGGTGTACATAGGGCTTCGGTGTTTAGGATTTGCGATTCTGGCTTATGGGTGCAAGGTTTTCATCTGTAATATCGGGAGTTGCAGAATTCGAGAGAATGAAATGTCACGGAAAAATGACAGAACATGGGTGATCAAGCTGTCGAGGACCGTACAATTCGTGTAACTATTATACTTGAAGACAACATTCAAATCGAATTACTGAAGCAGTTGTTGTCATTGTACTGGGTTTGGAGTGTCATTCTCACGAAGCCCGTTGATGAGCTTTTCCCCACATACTTGCGACAACTGTGCAGCTGCGTTCTCTGCCGCATCGTTTTTCAGGGAAAATCAACAGCAACTGGACGATCTCGACACGAGCTGCAGCGGTTGCCCTCATCAAAGCTGTGCACCCAGGCCAACGCCAGCCTCCAGCAGTAAGCCGACAATCTCGTCGTGACCAGCGTGGGATGCATTGTTCAAAGCTGTGCGCCTGTCACTGTCTGCCACATCCTTTTCGGCACCAGCCTCCAGCAGCAAGCGGACGATCTCGACATGACCAGCGGCAGATGCATTGTTCAACGCTGTGCGCCCGACGCCATCCGCCACATCCTTCTTGGCACCGGCCTCCAGCAGCAGGCGGACGATCTCGACATGACCAGCGCGGGATGCATTGTTCAACGCTGTGCACCCGAAGACATCCTCTACATCCTTCTTGGTTCCTGCCTCCAGCAGCAGGTGGACGATCTCGAAATGACCAGCATGCGATGCACTGTTCAACGCTGTGCGCCCGTAGACGTCTGCCACATCCTCTTTGGCACCGGCCTCCAGCAGTAAGCGGACGATCTCGACATGACCAGCGAGGGATGCATTGTTCAACGCTGTGCGGCGCCAAACGTCTGCCACATCCTTCTTGGCACCGGCCTCCAGCAGCAAACGGACGAGCTCGACATGACCCTCACCGGACGCGCTGTTCAGAGCTGTGTACCTGTGGTTGTCGGATGCCACATCTTTGTTGGCACCGGCCTCCAGCAGCAACTGGACAGTCTCAAGATGGCCTTCGTAGGATGCATAAACTAAAGCTGCACGGCCGTGCGAGTCAAGCAAGTCTGGATCTTGAGGCAACTGCAGCATGGACTCAACCTCGGCCATGGAACCCCGCTTAGCAGCGGATACTAGATCGTCGGCTTGCGATTGGGAAATGTCAGCAAGCGGCAAGAGAACCAGAGTCAGGTCCATGGATAATTCCAGCTTGGCCGTGTCCTCCAAAATCTCACCGTGGAGAAGGAACCTTTGTCTAAACCGTGTCGCCATACCGTGAAACTGGTTCAAGCGTCGTTTGAGGCTCCTCACGTCACTGAGCTCCTCTGCCTGCTCCTGTAGCTCTTCCACAGCGACTATTTCTCCGGAGAGACTCCGGATTTGCAGCATCTTGCCGCAGTCTGAAACTGGTAATCATGAAGCTAATCTACTCTGCTTTGTTGTCTTGAGCAACAGCAGCAGTCGAGGGACTTTGGAAGCAACCGGCTCTAGTGAATCCTAAACCCTAAACCCCTAAACCTCTAAACCCCTAAACCCTAAACTAAACCCCTAAACCCTAAACCCGCAATCCTAAACTAAACCCCTAAACCCTAAACCCGAAACCCCTAAACTAAACACCTAAACCCTAAACCCGAAACCCTAAACTAAACCCCTAAACCCTGAACCCTAAACTAAACCCCTAAACCCTAGACCCGAAACCCTAAACTAAACCCGTAAACCCTAAACCCGAAACCCTAAACTAAACCCCTAAACCCTAAACCCTAAACTAAACCCCTAAACCCTAAAACCGAAACCCTAAACTAAACCCCAAATACCCTAAACCCGAAACCCTAAACCAAACCCCTAAACCCTAAACCCTTAAACTAAACCCCTAAACCCTAAACCCGAAACCCTAAACTAAAATCCCTAAACCCGAAACCCTAAACCCTAAGCTAAACCCCTAAACCCTAAACCCTAAACTAAACACCTAAAAACCCTCAACTAAACCCAGAAAACCTGACTGAAACCGAAATCCTCCCGCCGCAGCCCTGAAATCCTGAAGCGCATTGAGTTCAGGGTTTAGGGATTCGGGATTACGGGTTTAGGGATTAGGGGTCTAGGGGTCTAGGGTTTAGGGTTCAGGGACTTTAGGGTTTTTAGGAACTTTAGGGATTTTAGGGAGTAGGGTTTAGGGAGTAGGGTTTAGGGTTTGGGGAGTTCCATAATTCGGTGGTTTAGGCCTTAAGGGTTTTAGGGCCCTACAGGGATTTCTATTCTTTAGGCTATAGGGCGTATGACCGGATTTATGGTGGAAATGGTACCGGAATTACGGTGGAGGCCTCAAGAGTTAGGGTTGGGTTTTGCAACTTCGGCTGCAGAGTTGCAGGCTTACTACTTCGGATTGACACTGCGGGGCTTCGTATTTTCCAGCGTTCAGAGTGTAGAGTGCAGGGCCGGGGTTTCCGTCGTCAGGGTTTAGGGTTTAGGGTTTGGGGTTTAGGGGTTTAGGGTTTGGGGTTTAGGGGTTTAGGGTTTGGGGTTTAGGGTTTAGGGTTTGGGGTTTAGGGTTTGGGGTTTAGGGTTTAGGGTTTAGGGTTTGGGGGTTTAGGATTTAGGGCTTTAGGGTTTCAGGGTTTAAGGTTTAGGGTTTAAGGTTTAGGGTTTAGGGTTTGGGGGTTTAGGGGTTTAGGGGTTTGGGGGTTTAGGGTTTAGCATTAGGCTCGACGATGCTGCTGAGAGGCAGCACGATCGCCGTGCCGTCGTTGAGCAGCGCCTCGCATTCACGGAAGCTTCTGTTCTGAATAACACACGGCTCCACAATAACTGTGCCCACAGTACCCAACCCCTGCACCAAGTATAAGGCCATAAGAAGTAGAGCAGGGCTCTTTTACGGGGCTCAATTTCAATGGGTCTATAAATGCTACTATACGGGCTTAGTAGTATAAGGCCTTAAATTCAATATCTAGCTAGGGCCCTGGGGGTATATTCTAGTAAGCCGAGAGAGCCCAATACCCCTTAATTAAGGAATATGGCATAAATCATAATATGAAGCCCTATATATCTTAAGCCATATTCCTTAATTTATAATTAGGGGTATTGGGCACTCTGGGTGCTTACCATAACGAACCTCGAGGAGTAGTATTGCCAATTATTCAGGCGTAGTACCTTGGATCGACCCCGAGGCTTGAACATCCCTTACTTGTGGAAAGGTCCTGAAGTTGTATACAGGTTTAGGGTTTAGGGTTTACGGTTTATACCAGGCTTGGTAGTATGATTGACGGAATACTCACTGGATCCTTAGACAACGTTTCCTGATAGAATTCGGGGGACTTACTAAGTCCTATCCACAAAAGAACCGTGAGAAGGGCAGCTGTATGCACTGGTCCGAAGTAGCCCTAAACCCTACATCTGAAACCCGAAAAGCCCGCAACCTCAAGACCCGCTCATAACACAAAACAACCGTTCTGGGGGCACACTGCTTGCCCATGTGACTTTGGGCTCTCTTGTTAGGCTTCGGGGTATGCTGTACTATGAGAACAGTGGGTTTAATTTTAAGGTTGGTTCATTAGGTTTAAGCATATACGGTCTGCGTCATGTAGGGCTCGCACTCGGCTATCCTGTCATCAATGATACCGTGCATTTGCATCTATCTGATGATCTATCTATGCAGCCAAATATATGTCACGGCACTAACCAAAAAGCTTTGTCTAAAGCCTGAAGCCTACCTGTAGCAGGTAGGTCTTTTCGGCTTGAGGTAAAGCCTAAACTCAAAACCCTATAAACCCTAAAACCTAAAGCCTAAAAAACCCTAAACCCTAAACCCTACAGAACCCTAAACCCTAAACCCTATGGAACCCTAGACCCTACTTCGGGCCCCCCGAAGAAAAAAGGACCCACCAGCTGCACCGCTGAGTGCGGTGCTTCTCCCTGAATCAAGACCTTGTTGCAGCTTTGGAGATGCATGTTCTAAGGTTTGAATAATTCGCCATGGTATACTATAAAATTTATTGGTAAAGCTTCTTGGGATGCATGTTTTGGGCAATAGTAGGGTCTAGGGCATGTCGGAAGCTCCTGGGACGAGGACTCTAGGTTTGTTTGTGCGGGTGGCTTGCGGAGTTAATGCCCTTGGGATTTGCAGCTTTGGGGGCTTCCAGGTTGCAGGATGGGGGCTGGAAGGTTTTGGGGCTTCGGACGTATGACGGGAATTGCGGAAATGAAGTGGGCCTTTTTTTTACCATATTCCTGTAGGCCCATACCCTACTGCACGTACCCCTTTTTAAGGAAACCTACTTTCTATACAGCGGATCCTAACCATAAAGTATCCTTAAAAGGGGTGGGGTATGAGCCTCTAGGTTTGCAAAGGCCTTCCAACATGGTCTGGGATCTGGAGCCTAGGATGTAGGGTTAAGGGTACACAGTTTGAGTTCTGAGGCTTAAGTTAAGGGCTCAAAAGGACGAGGATGACCACAAGATAGATTAGCTAGCTGGGGTCTTAGAGAGCCGAACAGTGTTAATGCCAAGGATCGCGGAATTGAGGTTCAAGACTGCGGGAAGGTTTCCCCAGACTCGCAAAACGCAGGGCCTGAATATATAAGAACAACATGTCCTACTGTCCCGATACACTTGTGCTGTAAAATGCCTCGAACCCATCTCCACTTGCTATAAGCCCTGCACCTTTGAGCAGGGGACATAATTCAAGCTCTGGGCTTGTGGAAGTGATGCCTAAACCCTAAACCCTGAACCCTGAACCCTAAACCCTAAACCCTAAACCCCTAAACCCTAAACCCCTAAACCCCTAAACCCCTAAACCCCTAAAACCCCTAACCCCTAAACCCTGAACCCTAAAGCTCCAGGTTCTGGGGTCGAGTTCTAGGGTTCTGGGTGGGCGATTTCAGGCTTACGTTGTAGGGTTGAAACCCTCAACCCTGCGCTTACGGCCCCTAAACCCTAAACCCTAAACCCTGAAACCTTAAACCCAAAGCCCACAACCCCTAAACCCTAAACCCTAAAACGCAAAGCCTCAAACCCTAAACCCCAAACCCAAAGCCCTTCACCCCTAACCTCTAACCCCTAAACGCCCAAGCCCCTAAGCTTTTCTTACGGTTTCAGGGTTCAGGGTTCGGGGCTTAGGGCTTTAGGGCTTTAGGGGTTTAGGGGTTTTAGGGTTTAGGGTTTAGGGTTGAGGGTTGAGGGTTTAGGGTTTAGGGGTTTCGGGGTTTAGGGTTTAGGGTTGGCAAACCGGGGTTGAAAGCCTGCATTCTTTCGAAAACTGCCCCGGACTCTCAACCCTAGACCCTAAGCCAAGACTAAAAATGCATCGACCCCGCCATCGATAGCTCGGTTCACAAGGTCTCTCTGCTTTGGGCACTTTCAATACTTCATCTTGGATGCCTGGCTCCAATCGTCCTAGACATGCTCAACTCGCAAAAGAGCCAAGCAAGCCTGCAAAGTGTTTGGCAATAAACCCTAAACCCTAAACCCTAAACTACACATGGCCTCGAAGAGCTTCCCACACTTGCTGTCATTGGTCAATCCCTTCTCCCCTCATAAGCTGCCGGCAACACCCCATCCGCCCAGGAGCTTTACGAATTTGGCCTTCTTCGACGATGGCGTATACTTACAGTAGAAGCCAGAAAGTTGGAACATGGCTTTAGGAGGATTAGTGCTAGGATCCCTTATACTTTACCTTAAGGGCATGAAGATAATGATGTTCCAACTTTCTGGCTTCTACTGTGCTCTATCGAGTCTGGTCAGACAGAATTTCCGATCCAATCCGACCCAACATTCCAGTTTGCACCTCGCCATGCTGCTGCGACAAAGCAACAAGTCGCGGGGCCATAAAGTTGATGCTGTTCAGGCCATGCGGGGCTTTTGTGGTGTCCGGGTGGCTGGCCAACGGCGGTTTTTTTTAGGGTTTAGCATCCTGTACATGTTCCGAGACAGCTTCCCTCTTGGTTTAGGCCTGTACCGTTTGGGGTCGAGGTTTCGTTGCTTCCACGCTTAGGGCCGACCGAGCATCTAGGGATATTTAGCACTTAGGGGTCTGGGGGGAAGGCGCACTCTTGGAGTCCAAGCATTCCAAATCGACTCAGGTGGTATGTTCCTTAAACTTAAACCCTGACCAAACCCCAAAATCCTCAACCCTAAATCGGTTTTGCACCATAAGCCCACAAGGGAAGATAAGAACACCCTTAACCCTAAACCATTGAGCTCGTGCACGTGGAGCTACCGGGTAAAATACGGGAATTGTTCATTGCAGCAGGTCTGTGGGGTGGTAGGTTAGTTATATATATATATATATATAGAAATATATGTATACACGCATACTCTCCCTATATGTATACAAATATATACACCTTATATATATATATGTATGTATGTATGTATGCATGTATATATATATATACACCATATATACCGTACAGACCATATAGAATATAGAATATAGCTGAAGATAAAGACACAGATATACATATAGGTATAGATATAGATATAGGTATAGGTGTAGGTATAGGTACAGATACAGATATAGACATAGATGTAGATACAGATATAGGTATAGATATAGATGCTATACTCATATTGTAACTAAAGTAAGGAACTCTAAGAAGCAACTTTTGCTGTAGGTATTCAGGCGCCTATAGTAACTCCTTGGGCATCAAGATAGCCCAAAAGCCTTATATAGTATGGTCTTTGGGCCCAAAAGCCTTAATATATGGGTCCTTAGATTCCTAGGGACTGAGCTCGCTGCTGTCAGAGTTGGCGAGGCACCCAGCTCCTGTGGCTCAGCTCAAGGCCCTGAACAGAGAGACTCCAATGTCCTGTACCCAGACCCCCGGGAGGATCCAAAAAGTAGATCCCTTAATGGGGGGCTCCTATAGAGTACCCTTAGTAGTATAAGGCCCCAAATTAGGGGATCTTCTTTCTAGATCCTCCCGGGGGTCTGGTAATTAAGGAATACCTAGGGTTCCTTTGAGGGATCTTATAAGGGATCTATAGGGTTTGGGGTTTAGGGGACTGCAACATGTTTTGATTAAGGCATATACCTTAAATGATAGCAGCATCCCTAATATGATTTTGTCTAGGGTACTAGATCCTCCCGGGGGTCTGGTAATTAAGGAATACCTAGGGTTCCTTTGAGGGATCTTATAAGGGATCTATAGGGTTTGGGGTTTAGGGGACTGCAACATCCTTTGATTAAGGCATATACCTTAAATGATAGCAGCATCCCAATATGATTTTGTCTAGGGTACTAGATCCTCCCGGGGGTCTGGTAATTAAGGAATGCCTAGGGTTCCTTTGAGGGATCTTATAAGGGATCTATAGGGTTTAGGGTTTAGGGGACTGCAACATCCTTTGATTAAGGCATATACCTTAAATGATAGCAGCATCCCTAATATGATTTTGTCTAGGGTATAAATCTTCATGGAGGGATATTGGAGTCTCTGGGAAGCTCTGAATCTTCAGGGACTCCGAACCCCTGCGTTCAGGAAGATACATTTACTGGCTTGTAGTATTTATGAATAGATACCTCTATAGGAACCATACAGGGCAAATTAAAAAGTTTCCCAAATTGCCACCTATTTTAAATCCTAAGCCCTATACAAGGCGCGTGCCAGAGGGAAAGGCTGCTGAAGTCTCTGGGTGTCAACAAACACACATGCAGTCAGCCTAGATATATAACCTTGATTGCTGGCTCCTTCGACCCGTGAAACGGATGGCACCAAAAGCCATTCGTGTTGACAACTTGGATGAGAGGCTGATCCCTACACCTCAAAACCCTCAACCCCTGACAAAACCCAAGGACGCACCTGAAATCTCAACCCCAATCCCGGTCCCCTCTTCCACCCTCTCAAGCCCTGCATGCCCAGATGTTCCTAAGCCACACTGCTCGGCTCCTTGAGGAGCGCCACCACAGCCACGGGGTCCGTGGCACAAAGAATGGAGCCTGCTTGCCGGCCACGTGGAGGCTTTTGGGATCAGGATGGTCCAGGCCTTAATCATCAGGGGGCGGGGTCCATTAAGCACAATTACTTTAGGGAACCCTGAGGAATATCTTTGGCAATGAATTAGGCCATATACTGCCTAGCCCTTAATAATTAGAGTAGGGTTCTGGGCCCATTTTGCTATACATAAACTAAGGAGCGCCAAAATAGTATTGGTAACGATTCTTTTTTTCTTTTTTTTTTTTGGGGGGGGGGGGGGNGTCTGTGTCTGCTGCTGGGACATGGAAGGTAATACAAGGATTGAGTATCTCAGGGTTCAGGGTTTAGGGTTTTAGGGTTTAGGGTTTAGGGTATTGGTAACGATTCAGGCCCTAGAGTACTTGCTTGCTCCGTTCTGTAACGCAGAAAAGGCTAAGCGCTTGGTCTCAACGAAGTGTGCATTACTCGACGGTGCCTGGGCTTAGACAGAAACCTGGCTGAACAATACTAGCTTCGTTTCTTCTCTTTTTGGAAGGGGTGGGTTTAGGGTTTAAGGTTTAGGGTTTAGGGTTTAGGATTTAGGGCTTGATTGCTGTCTACAAGGCATCTGCCACTCCGAAGCTGAAACCCGTCAGCCTACCCCTTAATATAGGGGCCTTAATAATTATAACAGGGTTTTGGGGGTTCCTTATTGTGATTATGGTATAACATACACCTCAAAACCCTATCCTAATTATTAAGGCCCCTATAATATAGTACCCTTATAGATCCCTTATAGTAGCCCTTATAGACCCCCTTACAAGGAAGCCTGTTCTAATTATCAAGGCCCCTATATTAGAACCACCAAGGCCCAAGCCGACAAACTGAAGCATGAACTGCTTGGAACCCTAAATCCGGGCCCCAACCGCAAACCCTCAACCCTGAACCCTAAACCCTGACCTAAATCCGGGCCCCTTTTTGCAAACCCTCAACCCTGAACCCTAAACCCTGACCTAAACCCGGGTTTAGGGTTTAGGGGTTTAGGGTTTAGCTCAACCCTGAACCCTAAACCCTCCCGCTCGCCTGTGGTAAGGCACAAGAGGAAGGGCCACTGATAAGGCAAATACCTGAGCAGGAGCTTCTGGAATTCAGGGGTTTTCGGTTTAGGGTGCTAGGGTTTGGGTTTATCGTAAACCCTAAACACCAAAACCTAAACATCCCTTAACCGACCCGAAATACGGATGAGGCACAAGTTAAGGATCTACGTAATGTAGAAGCCTAAATAATTACCAACATTAGTTCTTAGTCCTTGATAAAAAGTATGGGACAGGCCCTGAATAGTTGAACCGTTTAACGTTGAGGAGTGTGGAAGTTTCTGTCTAATGCTTTCCCGATCAAGGTCATGGGCGAATTAAGTAAAACAGCACGAAATTATAGCCAAGCACAACCGACAGCTTGACAAAGCCATGACTCTTGAAAACCTTAAGTAAGTGCATTTAAGTAACCCTAGACCCTAAACCTTCTACCCTAAACCCTGTACTCTAAACCTTAAAAACTGAACCCTGATCCGAGGCGTGAAGACAACAATAGGCACCACTTTATACTCTGGCTGGCCTGCTGGCAGGTAAGCAGAGATCCCAATATCCCTTAAGTAAGGAATATACCTTAAACCATAATATTAAGGCCCCTACAATTTAAGGCATGTTCCTTAATTAAGGGATATTGGGATCTCTGAGTAAGCAAGGGCCAAGGGAACCCCTGGGCTAGGGCTTTCTTCTCCCGGAGGCCAGCGAGAGATGCTGGCAACGTCGGCAGCTTCAACAGCACCACCGGGAGCAACCGATTGGTGTTTAAATATGGGGGCCTAATTAATTACCGGTGACCTATACTATGTTGGAGGGTTCCTTATTATGACTATACTATACTGTACCCCAAAACCCTATTCTAATTATTAAGGACCTATATTATCTGGGGTAATGTTGATTGAAATCATGTGGGGTTTTGAACCACTTGCTACAGGCTATCCAGGGTCGACTGCTCTACCAGCACCACCAACTCACTGTCGAAAGCGTAGGAAACCAAGTCGAGTGGTGAAGTTGTGTGTTGGATCGGAAGATGCCATAGTGGGCCAGGCCGAGGGAATCACAGATCACAGGCATGTGGGGCTTACCGTGTTGAAGGCTCGGGAATTGGGGTTTTGTGCTTACAGGATTTGGTGCTATAGGGGTTTACCCTAAAAGTTTGTTGCAAGGATTCTCTAAGGCTTATTTATATTTAACGGCTTACTGACGCGTTATAACTATAAAAGCGGCGTGTAAAATTAATGATGAGAATAGGGTTTTGTGCGTATGTTAATACATGAAGTATATAGAAAAATTTTATGGGCATGCTGTGCTTATGGTGTTGGGGATGGAGGTTCGTGGGGTCTGGAATGTTAAGGCTTGAGGATTTACGGTTTGGACCTTGAGCGTTTAGGGCCTCGGAACCCGCGCCTGCGCCAAGAGCTTGCACTACGAATTCCGATGTTGCTGAAGGCCATGGCACACATAGAGGAAGCAAGCCGCCAGCAGGGCGTTGATGAGAACACCTCCAGAAACGTCGCACGCTTGGGGTTTAAGAGTCTGGGGTTTAAGACGAAGAAAGAAGCCCAAAATCCTAAACTCTTAAACCCTACGGGGTTTAGGCTTAAGGGACAAGAGGGTGGGGGCCCAAGATGAGGAATGTAAGGATCCGACATCTGCGTGGATTCCGGCATACCTCAACAAAGGGCCTTGATAATAGAAATAAGGCTTGGGGGTAGATTGTTCTGCGGCTATGTGGGTAGTTGTCAAAATCATGGCCCCTTTTTGGGTACCCTAAATATTAGGTGCCGTATTATAATAGGGACCCGAAAAAGGGACCATAAGTGGGTGCGGCTTGAGCCTGCCCTCGACCTCCAAGCTCTTGACCCCCCCAACCTGACCCCAAAACCCTAGACGCTGAGGTTTAGGGTTTCGGGTTTAGGGTTTAGGGTTTTCGGGTTTGGGGTTTAGGGTTTAGGGTTTAGGGCTTTAGGGTTTTGGGGTTTTAGGGTTTAGGGTGTAGGGTTTAGGGTTTACCTAAGCCCTGAGCTTGAAACCCTAGGCCTTTTCAACCTTTGCCGCATGCTGCTTGCACATCTTCCCCCATGAAAAGCCTAAGGTCTTGTTCAACCTGTCTTGTTGCGTTCGAAACTTTCTGGAGTTAGGATTAGGGGCACCCTTGGCCTCTCAATAAGGTGCCTTTTAAGAGAGCCAGAAGTAGGGTTAAGAAGGGTCCCCTTGAAGGGGTCTCCCCTGATGCTTCCTACAAGATTGGGGGCGCTCTGAGGGTGTATTTAGGGTTTTTGGTGTTTGGGGTTTAGGGTTCTAGGGGTTTTTGGGCTTAGGGTTTAGGGCTCCCTAATACTACCTAGGATTCTTTAGGCGGAGACAGACAGGCATCTCTCTAAGCTATTCTGAAGCCTTCAATGGTCCCCTCAAACCCGAAAGTCCTAAATGCAGAGCCCTAGATAATTGGAACGGGGTTTTGGGCTAAAGTGGGCTATAACTGCAAAGAGAACCCTACAGAAGTGCTTTGGTAATTATTCCGACCTCCAGAACCCTAAACCCTACGCCCTAAACCCTATCAATCTTAACCATATGGGTGGTTGTCGAAATTATGGCCCCTTTTTTAGGTGCCGTACTATAATAGGGACCCCAAGAAGGGACCCTAATATTGACAACCACCCATATGTAGTGCGTTTCTTCGCTCGGACGTTCCGGCCTGGCCCGGCGAGGTAAATGCACTGCTTGGCGACGCGCATGGCCACTCCTGCGCCCGTGTGTAGGTTTTAAGGGCAGGAACGGTTTAGGGTTTAGGGTTTAGGGTTTAGGGTTTAGTGGAGTGTAGGTTACCAAACCTATACGACCACTCGTAACAGCTGTCAAGCCTCATAACCCCTTTTAAAGAGGCCTTTCAAACCGTTATGCTTCCTTTAGCACCCCCTGGAAAATCCGCATAGCTACCCATGAACCTTCAAGTACAAGCCCGGAGCACGGGGACCTGTGTGGATGGTCATGGCGTCGGCCATTAGAAGACTTGGGAGCATCGTGAAAAGCAGGAGGTGCGGATCGATCTCCCTGCGTCGTAGGGTAATACAGGGGCCTTAATAGTTAGAATAGCCTTTTGGGGCCCATTATAGTTTAGTTATAATAAGGAACATCCAAAATAGTAAAGGTAATGATTATATATAAGGCCCCTACAGTAGAGGGTTCGGGGTTTGGGGTTTAGGGCTCAGGGTTTGGCGCTTAGGGGGTTCAGGGTGCAGGACTTTGTCGTTCAGGGGCTCAGGGGTTACGGGGATCAATGGTTTAGGGCTCAGGACGTAGGGTTTAGGGTTTAGGGGTTTAGGGGTTCCGGGGTTAGGGGTTCAACGGCTTAGGGCCTGCTTAGGAGTTTAGGATTTAGCTTTTCGGGGTTAGGGCTTAGGACTTTCAAGATCAGGGTGCCCTAAACCCTAAACCCCAAACCCAACTTGAGGGGGCTGATTTTGGGTGGTTTGGGAACGGAGGGTCCAAGGGCTAGCGGACTTGGGTTTAGAGGTTTGGGCAACCCTAAACCCTAAACTAAAGGATTCCGGGCTTCAAGATAGAAGATCCCTTGTTGATAGAATGTATGCAGACCTTTAGCACTTCGGCCGTGTCTACCACGGTTCTTTGCACCTGAAACTAGCTTAAGGTTTACGCTTTATGTTTGTATGGCGTCGGGTCCATGGTTGAGGGCTTAAGGCGCAAAGTTGTCGGATGTGGATGCGAGCAAGCTGCATCCACATCTGCCACGACGTCTCCCAGGATGTGTATCCTGGGCTTTTAAGTAACCAGGAACAAATTGCATAAATTTGTATTTCACAATGGACCCTTTGAGAAAAAAAAAGTATTAAAGAATGGTACTCCAAAGCCCAGTATCTGCTTTCCACCGGGACGGCGTTGTGGATCAGGGCGATGATGATGCCGGTGATGAAGAGCGCCACTGTTTGCTGAAGTCCTAGACCGTACGTAAAAATTAGAATAGGCTTTCTTTTTAGGGTTTAGGGTTTAGGGTTTAGGGTCTATAAGGGCTACTATAAGGGATCTGAAAGGGTACTATAATACAGGGCCCTGAATGATCAGAATAGGGCTTGGGGCCCACTATACTATAATTGTAAGAAGGAACCCCAAAATAGTATTGGCAATTCTTGAGGCCCCTATATTGAACCCTAAACAATGGAAGCAGAGTTGTGGAGAAAGCAAGAACGAAAAAGTGTAAATTTTCGGTGCGTAAACCAGCATTGTATATACACTCACATATGCAGGCAGAAAGCACAATCATATACACGCATTTCGTTTTCGTGTGTGTGTGTGTATGTATGTATGTATGTGTGTATCCATGTATGCATGTATGTATGCATGCATGCATGCATGCATACGCCTTTGCAATATACATGCCTATATATATATGTGAATACTGTATCGCAGATTCCAATGCCTGGGATGAGACTCGAGGGTTCGCGATGTTCGGGGTTCGGGCCTTGCTGCAACCTTTCAGAGCTTAACTTGCCGATGTTGGGTTTGGTTTAGGGCTTAGTGGTTTAGGGTTCTGGGTTTAGGTTTAGTGGTTTAGGGTGTAGGGTTTAAGTTTAGTGGTTTAGGGTTTGGGGTTTAGGGCGATTTGGAAGCTAACATGTTTGCGGTTTGGCATTCCTGAACCCCAAGCCTTGCATTCAGGTTGGAGTCACCTTTCGGCTTTTAATGCAGTCCTTTGAAATAACGAACCATGGTGAGGGCAGTGATGAGGATGCCGATCGTGAAAGAGAGCAGCAAGAAAAACAGTCCATCGTGAGGATGGCTGTGGTGGCCTCAGAACAATCTTCAGGAATTGAAGCGGGATATTAGATATTAGATGATGAGCTCCCTAAAAACTCAATCCCGAATCGCCGCATCCGTAAACACACCCTAAATTCGACCCGAAATGGGACTCTAAACCCACAACGACCACAGAACCCTAAAGTCGAAATCATTTTAAATTCGAAGTCGCGCTTGGTGAATGGAAACCTCTTTGTAACCCCTATACTAACCCCTATATAGTGATCCCAGAAAGTTGGAACATGGATTTAGGACGATAAATGCTGGGATCTCCTGTACTTTACCTTATGGGAATGAGGATAACGATGTTCCAACTTTCTGGCTTCTACTATAGGGACCCTCAGTCACCCTCATATTTATCGAAACCCTCAGACCTCACGTACAGCCTTCAGGGCGCTAGGCTTGGCTGGCCTCGTGTGGCAAATCCGAAAATTGCTGACTCCTTCCTCCAATTCAGGGTTTAGGACTCAGGGTCCAGGGGTTCAAGGTGCGGGGTTCAGTCTTCAGGGAGGGGTCTTAATACAAGTAACTAATACAATAAAGTTTCGGTGCTTGCAAAACACGGAACCCGAACGTATAGTATAGTATTTCTCACGATGGGGCGCCGATATTCAACTTTCACGCTTCCATGTTCCAGCCACGGCTTACACTCCGATGTCAGGGTTCGAGTGTAGGCGTTGGGTTTAGGGGGTTTAGGGTTTAGGGTTTAACCCTAAACCCTAAACCCCTAAACCCTAAACCCTAATCCTATACCCTAATCCCTAAACTTAAGAACCCTATGCCTGCCAGCCTAAACCCTGAACTATGACCCAAGCCCACAGTTAAAAGCAAAACCCCTAAACGCGAAAACAGAAGCCTCAACCTCTAAGCCCTCAAACTCCAAGCCTAGCGAGGTCAATAAGTTAAGGCATATCCCTAAACCCTAAACCCTAAAAAATAACCCTAAACCCTAAACCCTAAAACCCTAAACCCCAAACCCTAAAACCTTAACCCTTAACCCTAAACTCTAAACCCTAAACCGTATGAAGTAGCTAAACATTGTGACTCTGGGGCTCCTACAAAAAACCAGACAAGGCCCATTTCTGAATGGCTTTTTCAAAAAAGGTTTAGGGTTTAGGGTTTAGGGTTCCCCAAAGTCCTTACCAACATACGATAAGCGCCATGAACAAATCAAACGCGTCTGTAGGGCACCAATAAAAACCCCAAGAGACAACTTAAGAAAACCCTTTGCACACAACGATCCAAACTCATAGCCTCCCAACCACTCCGAAGAGCCTTGGTCGTGGTCGCTGCCAGTGGCGTTTACAGCGCCTCACTCTTTGGTGGATCGCTTAAGCTTAACAGGTGTGTTTTGTTTGCGGAGTTTGGTTTTGTGTTGTCTGACAAGGTTTCTATGGTCTTGCTCTCGGTCTACGGGATCTTTCGGTATAGTGTTTTATGAGCTTCCAAGTGTTGAGTCTGGGCTTCCCCGTTCTAGGTTAAGGGTAAAGGGTTTCACGACTTGGGTTTGGGTTTCGGTTTTAGAGTGCATGGTTTAGGCTAGAGGATCGAGGGGTTTGGTGTTGGGGAATTCGGGTTTAGGTCGTACGAAAAGCAGGTTACACTCTACAGATTGAAGCTTACAGCATGGACAAAGCAATGATTCAAGCTTGCCTGCATTACCAGAATTACATTCATAGGATCAAAGGTAGGCTTGCTGTACTCAAAGCCTTGAGGTGAGGCCTTTGAGTTTTCGTGTCGGTTCGTCAACCCTAAACCCTAAACCGTCAAGGTTGGAGTTGGATATTCAGTTTTAGGGTTTAGGGTTTAGGGTTCAGGGTTTCAACCCTAAACTCTAAACCGTCAAGGTTGGAGTCCAGACACCCATGTACCCTGGAATGGTGGCCGCTGAATTCACGAAGGATTGCTAATTAACTTGCGAAGAGCCAAGGGATCCATAAAAGGAGACCATTAATGGATGTTAGAGTCTTAACCCCCAAATCCTACAGCCTATTGACTCGGTTAGGTTCAAGCTGACCTAAACGCGAATCACAACCCCTAAACTTCACCCTAAACCCTAAACCCTAAACCCCTAAACCCTAAACCCTAAACCCCTAAAAACCTAAACCCTAAACTCCAACAGCCCTAAGGGCCGCCACCCGTTTGCCTACCCCCGACGCCCCGAACCCCCGAGTAAGCTCTCAAGCCCCCAGTAGGGGCTTAGAGTTTAGGGTTTAAGACTCAGGGTTTAGGGTTTAGGGGTTTAAGGGTTTAGGGGTTTAGGGCCAGTTTAGGGTTTAGGGGTTTAGGGGTTTAGGGGTTTAGGGGTTTAGGCGGTTTAGGGGTTCAGGGGTTTAGGGGTTCAGGGTTTAGGGGTTCAGGGTTTAGGGTTTAGGGATCCGTAAACCATCCTGGAAACCCCCCCATGAACCCCTAGAAGAACCTAAAACCCCCAAGGCCAGTGGTTTTCGAAACCGAAGAAAATCGAACCCCAAATCAGAACCCTGTGAAACCCTGAAAACTCTTTCATCTTAAGCCCCAACCCCAGAGCTCGAAAAATCCCCCCAGAGGCCTCAAAAGGTGGGATGAATCGTGAGATTGTTCCACCTACCTCCATCCCACCCTTGAAGCCCTTTGAATTTAGGTCGGGCTGGGTTTGCGTCCTGCGAGAAGCCGCCCCACTTCGGCGGCAGGCAGCACAGGCTGCGGAAGCAATTCGTAGTGGCCTGGGCAAGTTTTCCATATGCATGTAAGGTTTTTCAAGGGAATGATCGATGATTTATGGATGTCCAGGGGGTTTTCCCGTTTAGGAGGCGGTTTTCCATGTCCCTGTAAGGTGTTTGCTGTCTTTATGTATGAACACCAAAAAGAGAGCCGTGCCTGTTGTCATTCCATAAGCCTGCAAAGCAAAAAAGATCTCCTGTCCTCACAGATGGCCCTTACAGGGCCGTCATCACATGCTTGTGCAATATGCTGAGCTCTCCACCCCCCACTAGAAATCCAAACCTAGAGGGTCCATATATTCTTGGATGGAACGAGGTCCACAAACCCCTAATATAGGGTAGTCTCTTGTGACCCAACTCCATAGATCGTAGTACAGATGGACCTTCTGGGAAACGCTAGACCCGTAAAACCCCCTTTAACGCAAATCCCCGGCCACGCCAAACTCCAATACACTAAGCATCAATAGAAACCCCAGCTAGCTACCAAGCCCTAAATGCCCCAAAAGCTAAAACCCCCAAAACCCCCCAAACCCTGAACCCCATAAACCCTAAACCCCGAACCTTACAATAAAAACCCCGAGCCAGAAAGGCCAGATCGAGAGCCGGGCTCCCCAAGAAGAGGGCCCAGCCCAGCGCCGCAAGCCTTTACTCTAGGGGCGTTAACAATTAGAATAGGGTTTCGGGGCCCACTATACTATAATTATAATAAGGAGCCCCCACAATAGTATAGGGGTAATTATTTAAGCCCCTATAGAGAGAGTGCTGTAACATTAAGGGTTGAGGGTTCACAGTGCAGGGCTTAGGGTTTGGAGTTTAGGGTTTAGGGTTTAGGGTTTAGGGTTTAGGGCTGGGGCCTTCACGGTTAAGGAGCTTAAAAGTCGGCAAGCCCCCTGAATGGAACATACGAACAAAAGTATCATGAGGAGCCTTAGGGGGGGTTGGGGAAAATAGGGGGAGGGGGGGTAGGGGACTATACCTCCTTAAAGAGGCCTTATTGAGTCCTTATCATAGGTAATAAGGCCCCCTACCCCCCTCCCCCCTACCCCCCTAAGGGTCCTTATGAATAGTAGAAAGCTAAGCGAACCCGGAACCACACAGCCCCAAACCCGAATCCCGAAATCCCACAACCCTGAACCGCTGAAACTACGCCACTAAACCGAAACCCCAAATTTTCAAACCCTAAAACATTGTAAACCAGACCCAAAGATTTCATGTAGAAGCCTGGATGATGACTAATGGTATTGCTTGGGGTTCCTTTGCAGGTTATAGCGTACAATGTGCCCAGAAAAGTTCTCGTTCTTTTAACGCCCCTATACTAACCTAAAATCCCCCTACACCCTAAACCCTTTATAAACCTAAAATCCCCCTAAAGCCTAAAACCTTTAACCTAAAAGCCTTAAGCTCTTTTGGCTGAACCTCAGCCGCTGCCGCGAGCAACCCACAAAAAAGACCTGAGGCTTATAATACGGCTTAGGGTAGGGTGCAGGATTTAGGATTTAAGGTTTGGGGCTGCTTGCAGTCGTGGGGGTCTCATAAACTCCCACATCCACAACCTAAACCCTTAACCTTCATCGGTCGGGGCGCAGCCAGCCATTTGAGAGCCAGCTAGGCGTCGGCATCCGTCGCAGAACCTAGCTGATGCGAGGTGTGTGGGGTGCAGCTGTGGGTCAAGGTTTAGGGTTCTAGCCTTGGGACATGTTTTCGGGTTTAGGATACCTGGATTTGCGCTTTGGCATTCTTGTGTTGTGAAGGACTGCTTGATGCGGACATTCACGAAGTGGGCGTTTTTTCTGAAGGCTGAACGCAGGAAGCGAGGGTTTTGGGTCGCAGGCTTATTTAGGGCTTCAGGTTCATAAGGTTCCACAGGTTTAAGGTTTCAGGTGTAAAGGTTCGGGTTTCAGGGTTCACATTTTCTGGCTCAAGGTTTAGGGTTTGGGGGGATAGTTCTGGTATGGAGATTAGTTATTAGCCTTTACACCGGTCCAACACGAATCCAAGCCTTAGACCCTAAACTTGAAGCGGTGAATCCCAGAACACAACCATGCTAAACTAGGAGGGCAGCCAACCTCGCAAAAGAAACGGAAGAACGGTGCAACATCATCGACAACCACAGCAAAGACGAGAAGACCGACTATGAGAACAACCAAAGCCACAACCATGACCACGACGAGGAGTGTCACCGCGAGCAAAGACGACGACGATGTCAATGAGAGCAACAACAATAACACGCCAAGGCATCAGTCGCATATTATAGGGGCCTTAAGAATTAGAATAGGGTTTTAAGGCCCATTATACTATAATTATAAGAAGGAACCCCCAAAATATTCTTGGTATTTATTTAGGCCCCGATATTAAGTCGAAAGGACAACCACGAAAACAAAGACAAGCATGAGACAACATAATCAGAAACTGGTTGTCATCAAGACGTTTAGCCATCACGTTCACAATCAGCGCGAATGAGGGATGATGATGAGGAGAAAATCCAGAGGTCGATGATGGTGATGATGTTGGCTAATGATGGTGGCCCCAAAGGCGAAAACTGATCACAAGGGCTTAGGGTTTGGGGTTGAGGGTTTCGGGTACTGTGGCGATAAAAAGAGAAGGCGATGCTGGTCTGCATAAGTTTGTTCTCATGCACATGTAAGCATCACACGCAGTGTGAGCATGGCTACTGGAGTTCTGCAACACCATGAACAGGGACGAGAGATAACACGATTCTATTACACGTGCTCAAGACAGCTTGCTCAAGGTATTGGGCTTTGGGCTTAGTCAGTTCTATATTGGACTTAGACCCCGAGCAAAAATCACAATTTTAGCTGTTTCTTAGGGATCATGGGAACCAAAAATCTTAAACTTATTTCTCAGCACCCCGAAGAGTTGCTCGAGGTATGACCAAGGCACACAAGCTGCCATTTCTCATCAGCCGGCACGAGCTCCTGAAAGCCATCCCGGCTTTAGGGGCTTAGGGTTTAGGGGTTTAGGGGTTTAGGGGTTTAGGGGTTTTAGGGTTTAGGGTTTAGGGGTTTAGGGGTTTAGGGTTCGCCGGTGCAAGAAGCACCCTCCGTCAGGGCTCAGCTGTGCCTGGAAGGCTCGGGAGCCCTGCTTTTGTCAGCGGCGCTCTCGCCAGCTTAGCTTTGGGATTCAAGGCTCAAGAAGCTTCAGGTCTAGGGTTCAGGCGGGCTTAAAGTTCTTTTTTTTTTAAGTTAGGTTGACGGCCTTCTTTGTGCGCTTAAAGTTCAGGGCGAAAGGACTACACCCTAAACTCCAGACCTTCTTAACCTTAAACCTTTAAGACCCTCTACCCCAAACCGTAAAGCCTCAACCCAAACAAACCCAAAGCCGTAAACCCAACACCCTAAACCCGGTCAGACCCAACACCCTGGGCCCTAAAACCCCGGTAAACCCAATCCTTTAGGAACAGCGTTGCCAGGCCGAGAGCAGCTCCATGGCGGACCGGTTAAAACATGTCCGTCTGTGTCGGTGTAGTAGGGGTTCAGGGTTAGGGTTTAGGGTTTAGGGTGCTGGGTCTGTCAGGGTTTAGGGTGTTGGGTTTACGGCTTCGGGTTTGTTTGGGTTTAGGGTTGACGGTTTGGGGTTTCGCATACCTTTTGGAGTGCACTACTCGATGGTCCAACGCTTGGCTGAGCTGATCTACCGTCCCCCTTTCACATCGACCTGCATACCCCTGCGGTCGGTTTAGGGTTTAGGGTTTAGCGTTCAGGGTGGTCTGCCTTCGTGCTTTCCTGGCACTCCATACGGTCCATGTGGACTCTGGATCCAAACTGCACCGAGCAACTCAGGGCTGGGGCTCAGGGTTTAGGGTTGAGGGTTTAGGGTTTCAGGGTTTAGGGTTTAGGGTTTAGGGTCTAGGGTTTAGGGTCTAGGGTTTAGGGTTTCAGGGTTTCAGGGTTTAGGGTTTAGGGTTGAGGGTGTAGGGTTTCAGGGTCTGATACCCAAGCTCTAGTAGCCAAGTCCACAGCATGCTTTCATGTGTGTAAACACGCCATGGAGTAAGCGGCATGGGAACGCTCACGATGCTGGGTAACAAGCAAGCCGGTACCAAAATAGCAAGTGCCGTCAAAGAACAGGGGCAAAGATCCAGTCGCTATTGCTACTCGTAGCAATACCACCAAGACAACGACGACTACACTTGCTGCTGCTGCTGCTGCTGCTACTAATGACAATAGTAGTTATACCCGACAACAATCTGGCGAAGCTCTTCGAGCTCTGCACTTGTAAACCCTGCACCCTAAACCTTTGGGCGTTACACTTTAACCAACAATAGGGGCTGGGGGTTTTTAGGGTTTGGGGCTTAAAGAGTCTATAGGGCTTGTAGGTTTTACAGGGTTTAGAGTTTGGATTGCAGCTTTGGGGCAGAAAGCAACAGTGTACAGGACTGAAACCAACTCCTGAAACCCTCATCACAAGCCCTGAAACCCTCAAACAACAAAAACCCCTAAGCCCCAACACCCTAAGCACTAACACACAAAGCTCTTTACCCCGAACCCTGCAAGTGCCAGGGCGGCCCCGTCTGTGCGGCATCTGGCGGCGAGTGCTTTCAGGCGACTTGGTAAGTAGGGTTGTATACCCGCTCTTGAAGCTTTCTGTCAGGAGGTTACATGGGGACGTCGGGTTTAGAGCCAGCTTAGGGTGTAACGGATGCATCAGGGTGCTTATATTAGCCTAGACCTAAGAGTAACCTAGGAATAAAAAGAGTGCCCTTTTTGGTTTAAAGGGGGTTGTAAGGGAACCTAAGCCTTAAAGGGAATGGGGGCCTACTCTGGATTCTAATAGCAGCTACCCAGCTACCCATGAACGAACCTTCAATTTTGGCAGGAGGAGAAGGCTCAGGGTGCTTATATTAGCAGCTACCCAACCCTAAACCCTAAACCCTAAACCCTAAACCCAACCCTAAACCCTGAACCCTAAGCCGAGCCTTCAATTTTGCCAGGAGGAAAAGCCTCAGGTGTTTAGTGCCTGGGTGCTGAGGGTTTCGCTAGGCCGAAGGCCCGACACCTTCGACCCCCAAAGCATAAGCCCTCCTTAAAGGGGTTTATAAGGGCTACTATAAGGGATCCATAAGGGAACTATAATAATGTAGGAGCCTAAGGGTTTCGGGGTTTAGGGGTTTAGGGTTTAGGGGTTTAGGGCTTAGGCGTTAGCGCTCAACCTGATCCTTTAAAGGGGTCTATAAGGGTTCCTTTAAAGGGGTCTGTAAGGGTTCCTTTGAAGGGGTCTATAAGGGTTACTATAAGGGAGCTACAAGGGTAATGTAGGAACCTGATTAAGAAACCTTGGGTCTTTATTAGGGTTCCTTATATGAATCCTACTAGTTTAGGTGTTATCTTAATCAGGTTCCTACATTAATCCCTAGGGTTTTGGCTTTAGGGTTTAGGTAATCCCTACTAGACCCCAAACCCAAAGCTCTTAGGCACTCTCAAGCTGCTAACCTGAAATAGGATTTTAGTGTTTTGCGCGGGCGTTCAGCCTTTGATGCTTACGGCTTTGTATCCTCACTTAAGTTTGGAAAAACACACGTCGCCTATCACCCTAGCCCTAAACCCTAAATCCCTAAGCCCTAAATCCCTAAACCCTGAATCCCTAAACCCTAAATCCCTAAATCCCTAAACCCTACGACTGCATGCACAGGCTTGGAGTTGGAGTTGCCTTATCTGATAGGGACCCTTAGGGGGGTAGGGGGAGGGGGGGTAAGGGACTATACCTTAAACAAGCTTATTATAGGTATTATGGCCCCCTACCCCCCTAAGGGTCCTGGTGATTATCTGACGAAGCTGCTCGGGATGAGGGCCAGGGCTGGGGGGGGCTTTGGGGTTCAGGGCTCAGGGTTTAGGGTTTAGGGTTTGGGTTCAGGGCTCAGGGTTTAGGATGAGGGTCTAGGCCTTAGGATTGAGGATTAAGGTTTAGGGTTTAGGATTCAGGACTAGGGTTTAGGCCTTAGGATTGAGGAATAAGGTTAAGGGTTTAGGATGAGGGTTTAGGCCTTAGGATTGAGGTTTAAGGTTTAGGGTTTAGGATTCAGGATTAGGGTTTAGGCCTTGGGATTGAGGTTTAAGGTTTAGGGTTTAGGATTGAGGTTTTTTTTAAAGTTGATGTGCACCCTTTCTCCAAAGAAGCGCTGGCATTTGTTTAAGGTTCAGGGTTTAGGATTCAGGATTAGGGATTAGGGCTTAGGATTCAGGAGCCTCTGGGCTTGCGCATAGTGAAAAGGACGTGTAGCCTAGAGTCTTGGGATTGGTCACTTAGATTTCAGGGTTTCGGCGGTTCAGGGATTCTAGGAGGTACTGCTTCGCGGAGTGGGGAAACTATGATGTATAGCGGCGCTGGTGAACAAGGATGTAACCGTACGAAACCAGCTATCCCAGGGCATCAAGATAGCCAAGCCTTATATAGTATGGTCTTTGGGCCCAAAAGCCTTAATATATGAGTCCTTAGATTCCTAGGGTATGGGGCTTGTGAGCAGATTGTAAGTACCTCTGCTGAAGCCTAGAGAGCTTTAGCCGGCACAAACGCACACAGAGGGAGCATGGGAAATGTCATCCGCAGTCATCATACCGGGTCTGTTACCGGCATCATCATGATCTTCTTCACCACCATCGTCAATATTAACGTTAGCAATGACATCTAGACGGCAATATCATCACCCACCATCAGCATCGCTGTCATTGTCGGGCTCAATACCATGCATGAGAGTCTGCGTCAGCATCGTCCCAAACCCTGCATACCGAAGACCCTAAACCAGGCCATAAACCTTAAACCCGAAACCTTACAACCCTAAACTCGAAAACCTAAACCCTAAACCGAAACGTGGACATGTGCCAGCAGTCCTGTCGAGCCCGTCTCGATTGGCACACCCGCCGTCAGCATGTAGCGGACGACTGCCTGGCTAAGATGGTGAGTGTTCTGTAAAAAGTTTATGGTTTAAGGCTTACGGCTTAGGATTTAAGGTTTAGGATTTAGGTTATAGGCTTATAAGCCCGTAAGCCATTTTGTAAGCTTGCTTAACATGCATTACTATAGGGCTTGTTCCTAATTTGTGGTTCAGTAGATTCTGTTGATCTTTATGACAAAGCCTGGGTGGCATTTTTATCATAAGGTATCTTGTAAGTTCTATACAAGGATGTGTACCACGAGCCTACAAGACCTAGGTTAAAGCAAGTGAATGTAAGTGAGTAAGTGCGCCTTGACCAGCACTTACAGTGCGGCCCGACTTCCACATCCCTCTCAACTTCTCCAGTGGTCTCCTTTGTCGACATCTGCCACAAGCGTCCACTACGAACCAGACTCCGGCTTCGCTAATGGGTGGGCCAGTGAAGAATAGAAGGAGCGCAACCAAAAACCCTGTGCAGGTCCTATTATAGCGTATTTGTATACAACAGTTTAATAAAGTATATTAAAGACTGCTACAGTATACTCGTTTATACGATTCTATATTTCCTCACTCACTCCAAATCATCTAAACTATCTACATTAAGCTGAGGCGGAAGAAGCGTTGCACCAGACGGTGACATCGGCGCAGGAAGTTTCTGATCTAGGCGTTTGACGGGCATTGATGGATTCGGGGCTCGACCTGCGCAAGCTGTGGGGTGGTGTTCATCGGGCAAGTTCCCTGAACCCCAAACCCTAAACCAGTGCAAGATGCCCTTCATCGTGCCACCACCCAAAAAAATCCACACCTTCTCCGGAACAGTCCCAGCCCATATCGAGTTGGTAAAAGTCGGATCTCCGCAGACCCCAACAGCAAAGTAAGGTTTAGGGTTTAGAGTGAGATTTCGAAGCAGACTGTCGGTGCCTTTAACCAGTAAAACAAACCTAAACCATCTTATACTATGTTCATAAAGGGACCACAAGGAGACACTGTTGTGAACTATTCTTCCTGCCACCCTGGATGTTTTGGGGTGTAGATATACTATACATATAATACGGAGCCCCCAATAGTAGCGGTAGGTATTTGGGCCCCTATATTACTTGGACTGCCTTCAGCTCTCCGCACTCAGTTAGGTATATCTTCAAGCATGAAATCCGTGAACCCTAAATCCTCAAATGCAACATCCTAAACTCCAATCCCTGGGCCTCAACGCCATACACCCTGAAGTCATGATCCTGCGCACCCTGCAACTGCCATTGCTTTTTCAGGTGTCGCAATGTTGGCTCTGAGCTTGTCCGCGGCAGTTTCGTGCTTGCCCGCCGAGACATTGGGAACGGGATCGTTTCATCACATCGTGGGTCCTGCGAAGAGTGAACGAGGATATCGGTGGAGCTAGACCCTGAACCCCTGAACCCCAAACCCCTAAACCCAAAAACCCCTATACTAAACCCTAACCCCATCTGCCGCATAGAAGCCCTCAATTCAACCCCTACAGTAACCCTTATATGAACTGCTTAACCCGGTGAGGGATAAAACTCCCCAGTCGACAAGCCCTGGATTGTCCGGGTTTAGGGGTTCAGGAGTTCAGTAGGTTCAGGGGTATAGGGGTTTAGGGGTTTAGGGGTTCAGCGGTTCAGGGGTTCAGGGGTTCAGGAGCTAGGGTTTAGGGATTCAAGTGTTTAGGGCTGAACAACCTTCTTACTCTTAGCTTGCGAAACTCAACACAGCCTGGAGCAGCGAAAACCACTTCGGAGTTTAAATGTGCATCAGAAGATGTACTGAGATCTTACAGGGTTTGAGGGTTTGGCCTGGGGAACTCCCAGTTCGGCAAGGCCCCGCTTGCGGAGTTCACTGTGAATCCGCCTGGCGGATTTCTCGCCAGCTCTTTCATGAAATCCGCCGTGCAGCGAACAAGCGCCTTCATCGAGTCGCCTTGCTTCTTGAACTTGTGGTGAGAAACACCGTTTTCCGCCAACTTGCTTCCACTCAAATTCACTGGCAGGCTCACCTGGAAGATCTGGAGAGCACGTCTGAAATCCTCAGACGCTGGATCTCTCTCTACTTCGGTGACGATGAGGCCCCGGATGGCAGTGGACTGCTGCGTAAGGTCTTCTCGCCGCCGGCCAGCCACAGCTGGGCCTAAACCCCACAAGGATGCCTTGATTTTCCTTTTGATGGGAACACACCCTAAACCCAACGCCAAAAGTTCTGCGCGGGGTTTTGGGGTTTTCGAGCACCCAAAATGGGCCCCCCGAAGGGGACTGGGAGCCTGCCTCCAGCGAGCAGAATTCGGGGGACTTAGGGAGGGGGTGGGTTTAGGGTTTAGGGTTTAGGGGTTTAGGGTTTAGGGCACTGGGGCTCAAGACCCACCTCAGCCACTACTCCCTTCCAACAACCGACACCAATGGTGAAGGGTTTGGGCTAACGGCAGAAAGGTTATTCGGGGCAGCGTCACTACAGTCCTCGTAGTATACCGAGAGGCTTTACCCTCCCTCACCGCTCTGACAGACGCTCAGACGGAGGCCGCGGTTCAGGGTTTAGCTCAAAACCTCGAAGCCCCAAACCCTAAACCCTGAACCTCCTAAAACCTCCAAACCAGAAACCTTAAAGCCCAAACAACGGACCCCGAAGTCAACCAAGGCCCTAAAACTTTATGTGGCTTTAGAGAGGCTGAGGCTTCTAAAGGCTTTAGATTAAAACGGATGCCTCTTGTGATACGTATGCGCTGACCTTGGAGGATTTATGAATCAAGCCGTCGACATAAACGCTTGGAAGTTTAGGGGTTTGGGCTGTTAGTAAGGCTTGGGCTTTAGGTCCACATTAAGGGTCTGCGGTTGTGGCACAGACAGTCATAAGACTCCATCAACACCGAAACCGAAACAAAATCGATCCCAAAAACCCTATAAAGCCCAAGGATCTAAAACGCCTCAAACTGTTCGAAATCCGTATGAAAAAACCTGCCAAATCCTGTAATTACAACCATTGTAAACTTGAACCCCTTTAAACCTCTCATCCACTCCCCAAACCTTAAACCCCAAACCCCAAGCCCTACAATGAACCCCCAAACCATAAACCCCCAAGAACCCCAAAAGCCGACTCCTTCGTCGGCGGGCTGAATGCCAGTCTCGAGCTTTCTGAGAGCCTCCCCCGGAGACCCAAATATCTAATAAAGCCTTGAGGAACTCCTTTTTGCGTCTGCCAGATCCTTCAAGCTTACACAAGGCACATATGTGCCAGGAGGCCTACCATGTTTGGACACGACAGGAGGACCCTAGCCCTTAGTCAGAGTCAGGGCTTGTACGTGAACACTCAGCTTCAGCCTCTTTGCGAACCTCTTCATAGAACCTCTAAAGGCTTAGAGTTTAGGCTTCACGTTTTAGGTGTAGGGCTCAGGAGGAAGATCCCCCGACCGTCCGAGTCGAGGGCGAAGTTCTACGAACATGCCACCTTGTTTGAGGCGCACTCACCGGCTTTTTGAAGCTTTCTTGCTGGTGGGGGGCAGAGCGCAATCATTCCATGTCGCCTCGTGGAGACGTGTTCTGGGCCTTGAGTTCCTCGTAACACCTCCACCTCTTTGCACGGGCGCTCACAAGCCTCTTGGGCCGGGTTCTCGGTGAGTACAGGGCTCAGGGCCTCCGCATCCTTGCTTCGAGCCTAATTGCTACATGCACGGGCCTACATAAATGGCAATGGAGGCTGTAGATTATCAACTATTATGCTAAATCGTAGTACCAACTGCTCACACGCCAAAACCCTCCAGAAACGACTGCCATGACGACAGCTGATGTTACGCCTGCCAAAGCTAAGAGGAACAAAGCGACAGCAGACATCATGGTGATACAGTCGGGTGTAGAGAACAGCGACGACAGCGCTAAGCGGCACACTACTGTGGCTTCGCGCAAACTTCGCCTAGGTCCTTACCCAAAACCCTAAACCCAAGATTCGCCGTTCGCCGAACTCAGTTTTCGGAATATCAACCAAGAGCCCCGGGTCCGGTAACCCACACGCGCTTTGGGGCTCAGGATTTAGGGCTTGACTGACTCACCAAGACAGTGAAGGCCGCATAACTGAGGCGTGAGGATCTAACGATAGAGTTGTCCTAAACCCTGAAGACTTAAACCCTGGCTTGTTACTTAATGTTAATTAATGTAGAACAAGAGCCATCTGGCAGCACGTACTCAGAATAGGCGTAGTAGAACGACAATGACCATCATCATCATAGCCATCATCGTTACACCAAACACTTACACCGGATATCCTGATATCTGAAAGCCCAGGGCCTAAACCATACATAGCCCTTAGACACCTAACCTGCTAGGCTTCCAAACTCTGGACCGCAACCCCTACCCCCCCCCCCCCCCACATCCTACCCAACCACACCCCACCCCACCCAACACCAAACCCCACANCCCTATAAAATCCTACAAACCCCGAGCCTTTGGGTGAAACACTAAACCGAAACATCTATAACCCTAAACCCCTACAACCCTAAACCAAAAACACCAAACCTAAACCCGAAGCACGAAGCCCTAAACCTCCCGGCCTCCTTCTCATCTTCTTGCGCCCGAATCGCCAGGGCAATGGCTTCCTTCTCCTTATCCTCTTCGATTGTTGCTTCTGGGTGTTTGGGCTTCGGAGTTAGACCTTACAGTAGAGTGTAGGAGTTTAGGGGCTTCAAATCTGGAGGTTTGGGACCTGGGGCTCTAGGGTTGTAGGTTCGGTGGTTCTTTGGTTTTGGGCTTAGGGTTTGGGCTGTTGCGTTGAGGGCCCGAGGTGGGGCTGTCAGAGGGTACAGGGTGTGCTTTAGAAACGCGTTCAGATGCAGTGATGCCTGCAAGAGGCAGAGGAGCTGCAGTTTTGAGTTTGGGTTTGGCGTCAGCAACAGCAGCAGCAGCAGCAGCAGCAAGTCACATGTAGCCACTGCCCGCAGGACGCGGACAAGAGTGGCCACAGAGACGGTAGCCGCAATGGTACTGGCAAAAGAAGAACAGTACTGGCAGTTTTGCTTTAAGAAATTGAAGGACGGCGAGTAAGATCACAATGGACTAATAGCAATATACCAATATGATTATGGAAAGCATTAATATGAGATGTGTCAGTGCAAACAGTAGCAATGTCGGTAGCTGCGGTAAGAACAACGCAAATAGTGGTAAAGGCAGAACGATGGAAACAGCACACAACAGTAGCAGTGTTAGTAGTAGCAGGAGCAGCGGCAGGGAGAGCAGAAGAGAACTGGCTGCTGTCCTCGTTGCACTACGAGGGGTCGTGGTGTGAGGAGCAGGGCAAATCCAAAACGCAAACCTCAAATGCCGAACCGTTTGCCTGCTTTACTACCTGTCTCCTTAAACGCTGTAGGGTAGGGTCCTAGACCCTAAACCCTAATGGCTACGGGCTTCTTGAGAGCTGTCCAGGCCTGCGCGGACTTCAAATGCTGGACCCGCGTCTCCTCCAGAGGCTTGTCGGGCTCAAAGCTTTTGAACCGCCCTAAACCCTAAACCCTAAGCCCTAAACCCTAAACCCTAAGCCCTAAACCCGAAACCCTAAACCCTAAGCCCTAACCCCCCAAACCCTAACCCTAAACCGCTAGGTCTCGGGTTTAGGGTTTAAGGCTTCCACACAGGCACCTGGAGGAGGAGACTAAAGACCTCATCGAGTCGCTGGATCCTTCTTGCGGGGCAAGCGCCTGTCTTAGTTTCTGAGTTCATATGGGAGTTTCCGAAAATAGCGGGCCCTAATATAGTACCCTAAATAGTAGGATCCTTATTAATTATAAGGACCCCAAAATAAGGTACCCTAATTTTCGGAACTCCCATATGCCCCAAAGAGATTGAACTTTCACTTCTGCAAAAAGTGTAAAATGTACTCATTCAGCTGCTAGGTGGCTATAGTGAGAGCAACATCAGAATCAGAAAGCTAAACGATGGCACCTTGCCTCGGCTGCAGTTTAGTGCCCCTCGTGAGTAGTAATGATGGCAATACGGGTGATTGCCCCTACTAGACCGTAGAGGGACATCAAAGGCCATCCCAAATTGCCACGCAGTCAAGCGTGCATCCCACTAACAACTGAACTTTTAACATCCTGAACCTGCAAGCCCCTAGACTTTAGACCTCTGAAACCTCTGAACCCCAGCTCCCAAACTTGTAAACCCTAAATCCAGAACCCCAACACCCAACACCCTAAACCCTAAACCCCAACTCCCAAACTTCTAAACCCTAAACCCCAACTCCCAAACTTCTAAACCCTGCATGTCTAGCCTCGAGCTCTTTCAACGGCCGGATCTGCTCTAGCGCATCCTTCTCCCTTGCTTCCAGCTCCTCCCCAGAGACTCCAATATCCCTTCATTTAATACCTTAAATCATCCTAAACCCTAAACCCTAAACCCTAAACCCTACTAGACTTTAAGGTATGTTCCTTAATTAAGGGATCCTGGAGTCTCTGGGTCCATGGCAGATTTTCAGTGTGGCTTGCAAGGCTTCTAGAGCTGACAGGATGAGGAGGTTTACGGTTTAGGGCTGAGGGTTCATACCTTAACCTACCAAAACCTACAAAAAAGTAGGGTCCCTATAAATTCCATATTAGGGTTTATAATAAGAACCTACAAAAAAGTAGGGTTTGGTAGGTTAAGGTAGGGCCTTGAGACAGTCGGCTCGAGGATTTGTAGGGCTTGTGCATTTCTGAAGCACAGGGTGAAGGGACGGGCTAAGGCTGCACACTGACTGTTACAAACCAAGAGAACCCCATTTAGCTACGGAGGCCCTGCGGCTACTTTGTGACGAGCCCAAAATGCAGCTCATTGGCAGGGATTATCATCATCCCTGGCTCTTTAGCTCCTCCAATATCAATGGTTAGACTAGTCCGAAGAACACTAAAGCTGAAGATTTCTGCTCCAGGAATCCTAATCCCTGAACCTCGCCATCCCCCTTCGGCACTAGACCCCTGGCCCCAGGGTCTTGGGCTGAGGGTCGTTTCGGGTGGAGGGTTTAGGGTTTAGGGTGGAGGGTTTAGGGTCTCGAGTTTAACTTCAAAGCTGAAACCCTGAAGACTCAGTCCCTCGACGTCGCATACCACTGAAACCTCGTGAAACCGTGAACCGAGCTGCGGGTTCCCAGCTATTTGTTTGGCATTCCTGGCACGGAACCCCGATTTGAATCCGCATATCCCTGAACCCTACTCCTCCAACCCGAATTTGCTACATGCCTATACACCCGATGGCTGTACAGCTGCTAGTCATTCCGAAGCAAACCCTACACGCCAAACCCCATATTCGAGAGAAAGGCCTTCTCCGTCGCCGTCAGTTGCGCTGATGCATTGGCCTTTCAGAAGCTCTTCTTAGGGGCTGAGTACCCTAGCCCAAAACAGGGGTTGCTGTGGGCTTGCGGTCGAGAGTTTAGGTCTTTACGTGGTCTTGTAGGGTGTTAGGGCCTTGTTCGGGTCTACTGGAAGTATCAGGGAACTTAGCAAGTAGAGTTACAAATATTCCATCTAGTAACTACAGCTGCGACTACTTATACACCCCACCCCTCATGCAGACCGGGGGGGGGGGCATCGCCAACCATGGCACTTTTAGGCGGCTGGTCCGACGATGCTGCTTGCGAGTGGACCGACTGCACCCTGGGCTGCGCGAGCGAAACCGAGTGCATTACACAAAGAAAAGCTCAGGGCGGTACTTGTCGTTCATCCATGCAGTCGCAGCACCACATCGCTCGCACTTGGAGGGGATGTTTGCCAACACTGCAGGCGCAAATTCATTGAAGGACGACGACACGTCGGAGTCCAAACCGAGCCTGGCTCTTTTGTTTTTGCCAGGGCTCACCCCCAGGCACTTTGCTTCGTAGGCGCCTTCCCACCCTGTCCTGAGGTTCTTCCTCAATGTCTGCCTCAGGCTGATATGGGTTCGAGTTATGATCACAAGAAGTCATACCAATACTAGGTCCCTAGGTCCCTTGGTTCTTTAAGTAGGGTTTGGGGCTTCTGGTTTAAGGTTCAGGGCCAGGGGTGGCAGCAGATCAAAGTCAGAATGGCCCTCCAGCATCTCGCGAGGGTACTCAACGAGCCCAATAAACATGAAACAAGGAATTCACATCTTTGCAGGTTTTGCCTGTAACGCCCTTTTCGTTCCGCACGAGAAGCAGTTATCTGCTGGGTGTTGGGAAGCTATTTTTTGAGGGCGAAACAGGGTTTAGGGTTTATGGTTTAGGGTCCGGGGTGCCTAAACCCGAACGCTAACCCCTCTGCCGCCACATGGTGGTGCCGTTGTGTCGATCTAGGTTAGAAGCTGGATCCCCCCATCAATGGCTCTTCGGGCCCCACTCAACTTATGCGAACCAAAGTCTTTGGGTGAAACTTCTCATCGTTCGATGGCCCGATAGTTACTCATGCCATGTAGCTGTTTGAGCGCTGTTCAAAGTGCCTAACATCCCACTTCAAACCTACAGTTCTCACCCTACAACCCAAGCCTTCGACCGAACTTCAAAAGGGCCAACCCTAAAACCTCGAACTGCAGAACCTCAACCCTAAACTCCCTAAACCCTAACCCTAGGCCTACAACGCAGACGCTCAACCCTGAAACGGGAGATCCTAATCCGAGTAACCCGACGATCCTAAAGCCGAAGATCCGCAGATCTTAGGGGGCCCTAGCTTTCTCAAACTCCCAACCCCAAACCCTAAACCATAGGAAGCCCTAAGCTCTCAAGATTTTTGGGTTTAGGATTTTAGTTTCAGGGTTTAAGGGTTTAGGGGTTTAGGGGTTTAGGGGTTTAGGGTCTTAGGGGTTTTTTAGGGTCCCACCTCACCCAGGGCGTCCTCCTGAGCTTTCTTGGCCTCGAGCTTTCATGCAGGGGGCTCTCGGGGAGTTTAAAATTTCTGGCCCGAGAATGTGGGATGATATAGGCTCCCCCGGTAAGGGTTTGGGGCTTAGGGTGTAAAGGTTTTGGGGGTTGAGCTGTCAGGCTTACGGTGAAAATTTGGGGTTTAGGGTTGAGGGTTTGGGTTTAGGATGGGAAGGATTTCCTGCTGCATTGAGTTGCTCTCCCTCAGGCAAGGATTTCGGAGTTGTAGCGAATGTCAGAAATCACCTGTAAACCTAAACCCCTAATCCCCAAAACCGCAAGTAAAGCCCTAGTTCCTAAACCCTAGTCCCGAAACCTTAAATCCTGAATGCTAAACCCTACGAGACTGAGGCCTCCAACACGTAAGGGCCATTTCGTTGAGGTTTTGGCCGTTGGATTTAGGGTTTAGGGTATAGACCCTAAACCCTAAACCCCTAAACCCTAAAACCCCTCAACCCTAAACCCTAAACCCCTAAACCCTAAACCCCCAAACCCTAAACCCTAAACCCCTAAACCCCTAAACCCTAAACCCCTAAACCCCTAAACCCTAAACCCCTAAACCCCTAAACCCCTAAACCCCTAAACCCTAAACCCCTAAACCCCTAACCCCTAAACCCTAAACCCCTAAACCCTAAACCCCTAAACCCTAAAACCCAGTAGGGCTTCGAGTGTAGGTCGGAAGATTTAGTCCCTGCGGGTTCGGCGACAGCGGTGGTATATGGGAGTTTCCGAAAATGTGGGACCCTAATATAGTACCCTAAATAGTAGGATCCTGATTGTAAGGACCCCAAAATAAGGTACCCCTATTTTCAGAAACTCCCATATCGGACTGTGATAAGCGCTGCTATGAGGCTTACGAGTGGATATGGGGTTTCATAACTTTGGAGATGAGCTTTCCGATTCTTTACTCGGTTCAGATGTTTCGGGCCTTGGGCCTAGGGTACTTTATCAAGCCCGAACCGCTGAGCTTTTGGCTTTAAACTCCGTATAGCCTACAACTTTACAAAGCGTGATCGGGGTACTCAGAGATCCCAATATCCCTTAATTAAGGAACATACCTTAAATTATAGGGGCCGTAATATTATGGTTTAAGGTCTATTCCTTAATTAAGGGATATTGGGATCTCTGGGTAGAGGATCTAGAGTCTAGCTCGCATGCTGCCACCTTGGGCGACATGGTGCTCACATGGGAGTTTCCGAAAATGTGAGACCCTAATATAGTACCCTAAATAGTAGAATCCTTATTATAAGGACCCCCAAAATAAGGTACCCCTAATTTTCGGAAACTCCCACATGGTGTTCAAAGACAATTCTGAGGTCGTCACACATGTCTGGCTCGAAAGCAAAAATGACTTGGAACGCTCGGATGCAGCATGTGTCTCTAGACACACTGGCTTAGTGTAGCCGCCCGGTCAAACTTGATCCTTTGCTTTTACCCCTCAAGAACCTGCCAAAGTTTTGACCCTGCCATTACAGCAAGGGACACTTACAGCAACCCTGCAGCAACCCTTGTAGCAACTCTGGAAATAGCCCTGGTGCAAACTCTTGCAGTCACACTTTTGACAACCCTGACAGTACACCGGAGAGTAACCCTATCGTAAGCATCCGGGAAACCTTCTCGCAGCCAACCCTTCCAGCAACCCGCATAGTCTACTTACAGTTAACCAGAAACCCTCATGGTAACCTGACATTTTTGTAAGAACCATATAGGAACCCTTACACCCTACACCCTGAACCCTGGACCCGAAAACCTAAACCCCAAACCCTAACCCCAAACCTCAAACCCTAAACCCTACTCTTATAGTACCCAGCCTTCTCTTGAGCTACCCTAAACCTCAAACCCTAAACCCTTATAGGTACTCTTATAGTACCCAGCCTTCTCTTGAGCTATTTTGGCCTTTTCGGCGGCATCCTTGTAGAGGCCGTCCTGCTCGCTGTGGGCTGTGGAGAAGTGGCCGAAGCTTCAGGGTTTAGGGGCTTTATAGGGTTTTAGGGTTCCTCTAAAGGGATCTATAGGGTTTCCTCTAAGGGCTCCTTTAAAGGGTTTAGGGTTGAGGGGTTTCGGGGCTGTATAGGGTTTTAGGGTTCCTGTAAAGGGATCTATAGGGTTTCCTTTAAGGGCTCCTTTAAAGGGTTTAGGGTTTAGGGGTTTAGGGGTTTAGGGGTTTAGGGGTTTAGGGGTTTAGGGGTTTAGGGTTTAGGGGCTTGGGGTTTAGCTTTGAGGAGCTTAGGGCCTAGGGCTTTGGAGGTTTGAGTTTCTTTTGGGATGAGGGTTTAGGGCTTAGTGTGTGCTAGGGCTTAGTGTTGAGGAATTAGTCAGAGCTTTGGGCTGGGTCTAGCTATGGTTGAGAGCTTGGGGTATAGGCTTTAGGGTTTTGGGGGTTTATTTAGCATTTCATCTTCTTAGTCTTTAGATCTCCACTATGGTAGACGAATTGACAAGCCCTAAACCCTAAACCCGAAACCCTAAACCCTAAAGCCCTAAACCCTAAACCCAAAAGCCCTAAACCCTAAACCCAAAACCCTAAGATCCAAGTTTGTTGCTGTAGGGCTTTAGGCTTCAGGGTTTGGAGCTGGCCTGGGGTTCAGAGAACTGAAATTTACGGTTCTCGCCAAGGGCGCTTAATATGGGGGCCTTAAAATTCACCTATACTTTTTGGCGATTCCTTATTATAACCATAGTATAATATACCCCAAAACCCTATTCTAATTTTGGGGTTCCTTATTATAACCATAGTATAATATACCCCAACACCCTATTCTAATTTTGGGGTTCCTTATTATAACCATAGTATAATGTACCCCAAAACCCTATTCTAATTATTAAGGCCCCTGTAGTAAGAGCTTGGGGCTCAGGAAGCCCGGTCTCAGTGCTGTTGCTTCTCTTCGAGCTGGGTGCGTAGGTTTAGGATTTAAGGTTTATGATTTAGGGTTTATGATTTAAGGCTTATGATTTACGGTTTATGACTTAAGGTTTATGATTTAGGGTTTATGATTTAAGGTTTATGATTTAGGGTCTGGATTTAGAACTTGGGGCTTAGGGTGTAGGCTCCATGGCTCCTCAGCCACGCTAATAGCTTCTTAACAGCTGTTGAAAGTAGGAAGTACTTTGCCCATGGTTGCCCTAAACCCCTAGACCCTAAACCCTAAAAACCTTAAACCCTAAACGCCAAACCCTAAACCCCAAAGCCTAAACCCCAAACCCTGAACCCCAAACCCTGAACCCCAAAGCCTGCAAACCTTAAACCCTAAACCCCAAACCCTAAACCCCAAAGCCTAAACCCCAAACCCTGAACCCCAAACCCTGAACCCCAAACCCTAAAAACCTTAAACCCTAAACCCCAAACCCTAAACCCTAAACCCCAAACCCTAAACCCCAAAGCCTGAACCCCAAACCCTCAACCCCAAGCCTGCACCTTATCGTCCGAAAGCCCCAACTGCTCTAAGCTTAAACCCGAAATCCTGGCTTCTCAGCGACTCCAATATCCCTTAATTAAGGAATAGACCTTAAATCATATTAGGGGTCCTATTCCTTAATTAATTAGACGCGAACACATCCATGAAACTCAACTTAGTGCATTGCCTTCCTAAGTCTTAAACCCAAAACCTTTCGCCCTTGAACCCGAAACCTCCGAAACCGAGGCCGACTACTGAATAGATAGGCCCTGACGCTTCTCAGAAACCTCTGAACATAAGGTTTATGCCTTAGGGTTGAGGGGTTTAGGGTTTAGGGATTTGGGGATTTAGGGGTTTGGGGTTTAGGGGTTTGGGGTTTGGGGCTTAGGGTGTAGGGTTTAGCACTTGGGCTTAGGGTTCGGTGATCCCTCAACCCCGTTGCTTGCGCTTGCCTTGGGGGAGCCCGTCTCAACCTCAGTTGATCCAACTTAGCCGGGTCGGGCACCATGACGTTCAGGCCCTCCAGTCTAGAGTCTAGAAGGCTTCAGAGTCTGGGGCACGGGCGCTGCGGGTTTAAGATTCAGGATTCGGTTTAGGCTTCCTGTCTTGCTGCGGGGTCGACCCTTCGCATTGAGCCCGAAAGCCCTGAAGCCGAAACACCCAAATACAGGCCAACTCCAAGTATGTCACATCCAAATAAAAGCCAACTCCCAGTGTGTCCTGTTGGAATCTTAGCGAACTCGACATGCTCAAGAGATCGAATCGATAGATAAAAACTGCCAGGCGACTACTTCGTCGTCTTCACCGTCCAGGTGCCTTCGACGCGTTGTCTGGTTTGGGGGGGGGGGGGGGGNGTGACCTGGTGTTCTTGAACGAAGGGTGGCGTATCTGGGTGGCCCAATGGTGGCTCCTATTGCTTAGGGTTTACGTTGGTGTCCTGGTTGTCGTCTGGAATTGCAATCAAAGTAGGGCCCCAAAAAAGCACATAAGCAAAAATTAGGATAGGGATATCCCATATAAACCCCCTTATAAAGAAGCCCAATAAGGCAGGGATATCCCCATAAACTGCTTATGCTTATGTGCTTTTTGGGTCCCTAATCAAACCTTATGCGCTCAACATCAGGCTTCGGCTATGGCTCGGTGCCTTCAGCCCGGGAAGAATTCCCTCGCACGAGACCCTCCACGGGTTTAGGGTTTGGGGGACGGTATTCTGACTGGGGCTTTGATTTTTTTGCAGGAGTTCGGGGATCGGTTAGGTGCTTTTGACAATTTGGATTTCGACGCGTTCATTGGAGTTCACCCTGCCCTAAACCCTCAACCCTGCTGGCGAGCTACTCCGACACCTAGATTCACCCGCGAAGGGTTTAAGAGTTTAGGGTTTAGGATTTAGGGTTTAGGGTTTAGGGTTTGCCGTAGAGTGGCGCATAAGCGGAAGTATCTTGCGACAGTGTAATTTCGAGTGCGTCGTCTTTTGACGATTGGCCGTTGGAGCCTGATTGTGGATNGCAGGCAGAGGGCAGGGCAGGGCAGGGCAGGGCAGGGCAGGGCAGCAGGAGGGCAGGGCAGGTCACTGCAAGGGAGTCAGACCGCCAGGGCTGGAGATTTTCTAGCTGGGCCCACCACCTTGGGCCTACATCCCCACCACCCACCTCAAACCCTTGACAAGAAAACGTTGAAATCCAATCAACTTTGTAGTGTCACACTACTGTGGATGTATTGGTATGATAGGTAATATATGGTATGATAGGTAATATATGGTATGATAGGTCATATATGGTATGATAGGTCATATATGGCATGATAGGTACTATATGCTTGCCTTTATTCTAAAGCAAAACAAACCCCTTCAAGTGGTTTTGAAGCTGGATCAAGGCTTAGGGCTGAGAGGTTTGAGGTTCAGAGAGGGTGTTTCAAGTCAAAGGGGCTTGGTTTGGCAGGGTTTAGGGTTTGTTTAGGGTTTAGGGTGGTTCTAGGACTCGGGGTTGGGGAGTTGAACCCGAAACCTCAACGGAACTGCAAAGTGTCTTGCTAACAAGCTTCCTGATGGCGTCGCTGGTCACTTTGTCTGTGCCTCGCGTCCCAGGCGACAAGATTTGACCTAAACCTCCTGAAGCTCGAAACTGAACTTGACTCAAAACCTTTCGGCGCGACATGACCCCACAACGACTCGAGGACCCTGCCTGGCATGTAGGAGTCATGCCACCTGCATATGCTGGGCTATGGGACACATGCTTGTGGTTTGCGATTTGGCGTGGACGGCTCAAGAGGCCTTAGGAGTTTTGCGGGGCCTCCGGACCCAATTTCGGCTGTAAGGGTTGGTAGTAGTGGTAGTAGTGGTGGTAGCTGTGGTAGCGGTGGTAGTGGAAGTGGTAGTAGTGGTAGTCGTGGTAGTAGTGGTAGTTGTTCTCGTAGTCATCGTAGTAGTAGTAGGCCCCCCCCTACCCACTACCCCTGTTGCATGCGTTGCTTTTGTTGGGGGGGGGCTATATAAGTTGCCAGAGTTGCCAGCGAATGTCCCTGGGGACAAGCATCGGTTAACTGGTCCCGATTGCCCCCATGACGAAAGTGCTGTAAATACCGAGTAAAACGGATGTGTGTTACAAGAGTATGTAAAAGGGGTAGTTGGTAGGGTGTTCAAGTTGTGATGAT